>JANHAO010000051.1:0-58801 GCA_026873985.1 Saraca asoca
GGCTTGTAGGGGTTTCCTGAAGGAAAGGGATTCCTGATGGTGACCTTCTACGCCGGTCACGGGCCCCGGTTTTGGGTCGTGACAAGTTAGCCACATGCAAGCTGCAGATATTACCAATTCTTGGAAACAAAATGCAGACCAGGGAGTGAAAAATGACAACGTCAAGCCAATCGGCTTTCAATTTTCAACAAAGCAAAGGAAAAATATTTACATTCCTTCCAAAGTTTACAACACATTATCAATGTATAATTTGGATTGAGCCCCCCAACTCTTGGTCAGTATTACATTGAGAAGGCTGAGGTTACTGCCTTACAGGTTGCACCATATACTCCCTTAGATACCCTTTTCTGATCAGGTCTTCAATTGCCTCCCTGAGGGCCTGATAATTTGTTGTGGCATGACCATCCTCATTGTGATAGGCATAAAATTCTTCATGGTTTCTTTGTCTATAAGGGATCCTAGAGGGTGAGGGCAGCCCAAAGTCTTTCTTATCCCTCTCTGTCATGAAGATCCTATCTTAGGAATCTAATAGGATACTATACCATTCGTGGCGATCCGAGTGTTGAGGTTGCTCACCCTTGAACTTTTTGGACTTCTATATTGTTTGCCCGGTGGAGTGATCACCCTATTCTGTATCACTCCTCTTCTTGCTGTGAGAAGAGCCAGCCTGTTTATCCTTCTTGTCAGACCTTCTTGAGCCAAAGGTCTTATCCCACTTGATCTGCTTGGCTCGCTCATAGAACTCGATGAGGTCCTTCATTGGAGACTTGTATAGACTCTTACACAGCTTTCCATCTTTGCAGAGTCCAGTGAAGATGGTGGCCAGCATGGTTTCTTCAGATGGATTCTCCACTGAGTTTGCTTCGAGTCTGAATTTAGTGATATATTCTTTCAATGACTCGTGGTTGCGCTGAAAGATCATAGCGAAATGGCAAGGGGGCACAAGTTATCTCTTTAGTTCTCAATACTGGCTAATAAATTTCTGTTAACAATCTTCCCAACTGCCAATTGAGTGAGCTGGGAGGTTCCTAAACCAAACTCGAGGTACACCTCCCAATGTGGTAAAAAATACCTGACATTCGATCACGGAGTTAGTTGTCTGCAAATCCATCTGAACATTAAATACATCCAAATGATCATAAAGATCAGAATCCCTATTATACAACAGGATCGCGGGGACCTTAAACTTGAGCGGGAGAGTTCGAGCCTCGATCTCCTTAAAGAGTGGTGACCATTCCTTATAGTGAGCTCAATCACTCGGAGTCCGAAGACGTTCTTCCAATTGAGTTATCTTTTGAAACAATTCTCCAACTAATGGGTCTAATCCCCTTGAGTGCTGACGATCGCTGGGTCCTTTGATCTTCATCGTCGCGAGGGTCGTGACTTGGGGTCTATTCTTGTGTGCAATGAACTGGAGAATTACCTTGATTGGGATCGCTCGGATGTTGAGTTCACTGCTGTTGGAGAACATTCACAGGCATTGAGGCTTCAGCCTGTCTCTGCACATCTTGTGCTAACAATGTGACTACCTTAGTTAGCTCTCCCATCATACTTTCCAATTTTTCTTAACATTGGAGACAAACTTGCATTCCATCGATGCTGTTGACAGCAGTGGCTGGTGGAACAGAACTAGCTAGGGGGAAATCGATAGTTGCACTAATGATGGGAGTAGTGGAAGAATCCGTCATTGGGACATGACCCTCTTGAAGACTGGGTTGTGCATTCAAAGCTCTAGTTGCTCTTCCTTTGGCCATTGCGACAGAAAATGAGCCAGAGAAGGTGAGATCCCCACAGATGGTGCCAAAATATTGACATTAGATTTTAGTATTAAGCGAAACTCTGGCCAACGGGTGATTCTTCAGGATCTCTGACCTTAAGCTGGTTCGAGCACGACAAATCAACAGAAATACACAAAGATGGAGGGAAGAGCAGTAAAGGGACATGAGATTTTTAACATGGTTCGGCCAAATCCAGATATAACTGGACCCTTCGTCCATGGTAGTGTATTGTTCATATAATGTTGCTACAGAGTTTCAATATTCAAAATTTTCTCTCTATTTTGGCAGAGGTTCCGCTTGCCTCCTAGATGATCTCCCTTTTTTACAGAAGGCTCCTTCCTTATATTTATAGGGGAGAGGAGGTTACAATGGTAATTATATATGCAGTAAATCTATTGCATCAACATTTATTATACAAGGCAAAGTGGTCAGACAATATCTTGTTCATTCGGTTGTTGCAGATTGTCTTCTACAGTGGGCCCTGAGTATCAGTTGGGCATGACATGACTTGGTCTCCTGTGATCTTTGCTTCAGCGAGCTCTCAGGTCGCTAGTCACACTTCGCACACCGAATCCTTCGTTCTGGGAGTGAACCTCTCTAATGATAAGGTCGAGCTCATTCTGTCACGTGCGAGCTCGAGTTAAGGTCACCCTGTGATGCGAGATGAAGGCAGAGTGATCCGTATATCCTTCGGGCTGGTGCTTTTGCTGCTCTTAGGCCTCCCACAGGCTCATTCAGGATGAGTCGATTTTCCTATACAACAAGATTCTTGGCATAATTTTAAGACCCTAAACAAGCTCTATAACAAACATTATAAAGAAGGTGACCATTCTGACATAATCTTTGAGGTCGATGCACCTAAAACCCAAGATGATTTTTCAAATTTTACAGCTACCTTCTTCAGAACATTAAGGTTTTGCCCCCGTTTTTCCCTTTTGAATAATTTGTACTTAAATATATGAATGTTTGCCTTACTCTATTAAGCATGGGCCTTCTTAGAATTGTTTGAAGTAGTTTGTAGAATAGATAGGCTTAGGCCATTGGTATATTTTTTTCTACTTTTTTAGTTTTTCTTTGAAAGAAAAAGGTACCTGGATTTACCTAACTTAAAAACCTGGATAGATCTTTTTAGCGACCCTCAATCTAACTTTCATAACTAGAAAGAATCATTTTTTAATGTTTCTTCAAAGAGCAACTCCCTTTGCTGGTTGTTTGATTGGAGAAAGCCACTATTTCCCTTTGTTTGGTCGCATCCCAATGCTATCCTAAAGTTGATGGGGGGAAAGAACATTATCCAAAGAGTGAATGACTGATGATTAAGTCCTTAGAAGAAGTTAGCCCTATGGACATAAGGTTTGTGTCAAGTGTGTTTTTATCTTTAACTTGTGACATTTGACTTTATCATGATGTTTGAATGTTGTTGATCAAATTTGTTATATGCTTTCAGAGTATCACCTCATGTTTTATATGGACAAGATTTGAGTTATGCTTAATGCCTATCGTGTGGTGGCTAGGCTTGAAAAAAATTTGGTGGGATCAATTGATGCTTCTCTCCTAGCACCTTCAAAGTCAACCATTGTCATTTAGACATTAACGTGTTCTGCTTGTCACGACCCAATTTCACATTGATCATGATCGATGTGAAGACATCAATTTAATATCCTCATAAGCCTATTATGTTTATTTTATACAATTATATAATTAAAATCTAATCTTACAACACTAATTTAAATACAAATTACTACGAAATTATTATTATTATTATATTATTTTCCTTAAATTATGAATAAATTTCATTTAAATTCTTTTGATTATATTATATTATAACACAATTAAAATATCTGTTTCCTAATTTCCCTACATATGGCTAAACCTAAAGAAATTTTATTCCTAAAAGCCATTATTACTTTATCTCTTGGTAAGGAACTTTGTTAATTTAACTTTTAATTTTATTCTCTACTAATTGAATTAAATCCATTATTATTATTATTATTATTATTATTATTATTATTATTAGTGGTTCAGGGCATCAAATGCTGTGAAGCCATGGAAAAGAGGGGTGAATCATAACTTATGTAAGGGATGAAGCTCAGATCATACATAAAGTTATATATAGGCTATAAATGGGTGTGGATGCTCCTATATACATTACATTAGCTCCGTGTATCATTTATGGACCATACATATCAATCATGAGTGCATAGTGAAATTGCAGACAAAAATTTTTGAAAACTGTTTGATAAATCCACCACTAATAATCGAAAGAATATTAACGAATCTATCTTAGTGTGAAATGGGAAGGCCCTTGCCAGTATCTGAAAAAAAATATAAACAACAACAGTGAATAAAAAATACTTAGTAAATGATTGCCTATCCCCATCATTTACAACATGTTATTAGTAGAATTTGACACTATGAAGTGGGCTGGCAAAGGCCCAAAAGGAGCCGAGTATGTCAAAAGGAAGCATTCATTAGGATGTGAGGTCACTGTGCAAAAGACCTCAGCTCGCTGAAGACCTAAGCTCACTGGCTAAACTAGCTCAAGGTTGTAAGCTAGTAGCAACCCAGCATACGAGCTCCAATTTGCTAGGATGCAGCCTCACCCAACCAAAAGCCCACTGAGGTCAAGTATAAAGCTAACAAATAACTTGCACCGTCATTTTGCAGATGCGACTATCAGGTCCCACCCCCAAAAAGTAACCTGCAGAAGCCAGTCTATAGTACCCTAGGCAGTCTTATACATTTAATATTTGATGTAATAGATGTACAGTTTATTTAATTCCATTTATACCTCTCCATGCTTCTATAAATGGGGGGCTGGAACCTTTGTATGTGGAGAAGCAAGAGATACTAGTAGAAACCCCATCAGAAACCATATTCAAAGCTATATAAACATTCCTTCATACTAATAAAATATCTCTGTGGACGTAGGGTCTAGTATTGTCTGGATTTAACCGAACCACATTAAACCTTAGTGTGTTTCTTTCTTCTCCTTCTTCTTCTAGCCATCTAGTACCTCTTTGTCACTCAAACAACTAGGAAATAGCTTGGGTCTCGAAAGAACTCACTCCGTTGATCAGATTTGGGTTTAACTAAAATCCACTGTTAACATTTTGGCACACCCAGTGGGAACCTTTTATGTACCGATTGGTCTTTTGTCTTCTGTTTAATCTTTTGTGTAGTTACAATGGCCAGAGGGAGAACCACAAGGACTTCAAATGATCAAGTTAACCCACCAGAAGGTCACATTTCTTCGATGAATTCTTCAGTAGCCCCTGTTATAGGTGCTGCTACCTTTCTGCCCCCAACTAGCTCCTTCCAATTTACCACTGTAGCAAACAGGAGTGAAGGAATCCAAGTCTGACTTCGACGTCAGGAGAAGCTAGAAAATATAATGGGAGAGCTAACTAGAGTGGTCATCGCATTAGCATAAAGCCAGACTCAGGGCTTGCAAAGGCAAGCCGAAGCCACCATGTCCAAAGATGATCGCCAGCAGCACCAAGCTAGATGTTTGAGTAGAGGTGGCGAAGAGCATATTCCAGGTCACTACAGCCGTGACCTTGAGAATCAACAGTCTTTGGTACGAGACCACTTATAGAAGAGTTGTTTCAAAGGGTGAACTAGTTCAAAGAACATTTTTGAGCTCCAGATAAATGAGCTAGATATGAAGCAAGGTCACCATTCACCAAAGAAATTGAAGTGCAATCTCTTCCCTTGAAATTCAAAGTTCCCTTAATCCCGCTCTATGATGGGGATAGGGACTTGTACAATCACCTGGATACATTTAATGTCCAGATAGATCTCATGACAACTAACCCTTTTGTGAAATGTCGTGTATTCCCAACAACGCTGGGGGGCTTGCCTTTGACGTGGTTTAGAAGCCTTCTAGCTTACAGCATAGGCAGCTGGGAAGAATGTCAGAAGAAATTTGTTGACTAGTATCGGGCATTGAAAAGATAGCTTGCTCCACCTTGCCATCTCACTATGATCATCCAACGAAAAGAAGAGTCATTGAAGGACTACATCTCTCGGTTCAGACACGAGTTCAATAATGAAGAAAATCCTTCAAAAGAAACTATTTTGGCAACGATCTCTGCTGGACTTTGCAATGATGGAAAGCTGTACAAAAGCATTTACAAGTCACCAATAAAGGGTCTTGGGGACTTCTACAAGCAAGCTACGAGGCAACCCAGATGGGATGAAACTTTTAGCTAGAAGAGGTTTGATTCAAGTAGCTTAGATCAAAATGAAAAGAGGAACAACCATAGAGAAGGAAAGGACGGCTCCAGCCTTCAGGCTATCAAGAGGAGCTGGGATAAGTGGCCTCACTACCAAGGTTGTCATAAAAGTTATAGCATTCTATCTGACACTCAAGATAGGATATTCCTAGCAGAGCAAGATATAGAAGACTTTTGGAAGCCCAAGTCTTTGTGGACACCTAGCAAATTCAAAAATAATAAAGATAAATTCTGTGCCTACCATAATGAGGTTGGACACAACACCTCAGAATGTTGGGCATTGAAGGACGCAATAGAAGATCTCATCAAAAGAGGCCACCTACAAGGGTATGTGCTGTGACTTACAGAGCAGCAATCTCAACATCCTTAGCGAGGTCCCGACCAAGAGTAAGGAGCTTTAGTTCAAATCATATGTTGACAATGTATTTTGGTTTTCCTATCTATTGTCTTTATCAATGTATAATTTTGTTTGGTAATTGTAATGTATGAGTCCAGTGTGCTAACTTATGAGTTGAGGCCCCCCAAGCTCATTCTGGAGATAAATTGACAAATTGTTAGCTTATGAGCTGAGGCCCCTCAGAGCTCATTCCGGAGATGAATTGACGAATTGCCTACTTATGAGCTGAGATGCTAGGGCTCATCCCAGAATAATGCCAATTAAGTTACGGGCTTGCTAAGGTGCAGAGGCACTATTAAATGCTCAAAAATCCAATGCAACCTAGAGCTTGCTGAGGCGTAGAGGCATTATTAAACACTCAAAAATCTAGTGCGGCCTAAACCTTGCTGAGGTGCAGAGGCATTATTAAATGCTCAAAAATCCAATGTGACCTAAAGCTCGCTAAGGTTCGGAGGTACTATTAAATGCTCAAAAATCCAACGTGGCCTAGAGCTCACTGAGGTGTGGAGGCACTATTAAACGCTCAAAAATCCAGTGTGGCCTGGAGCTCCTGAGGTGCAAAGGTGCACTTAAATGCTCAATGCCAGCATAACTGTGTGCTCGCTAAAGCATAAAAATTGACCTAATTATTTGCCTAAGGCAACAAAATCACTATGTTTGCAGCTCTCATGTCACCAAATATTCATGGCTCTCACGTAGTTTATTAATTCATAGCTGACATATGATCTCTCTAAATAGAACTTACTATCCTCTCAAGGCACAAAATATCCAGATTCGTTGAAGAATATGACCGACCAGTCATCAAAATATTTCATTCAGTCATTATATAGCAATTCATGTAAGAAGAATGCCTAATATAGCAACTTAAGAGTTTCAAAAGAACTTCGCTTCATTAAAGTCTCATTCAATGAGACAAGTTTATATCAAAAGATCTAAAGCACAAAATCAAAAGCAAGAGAGCCTAAAGCCATTGTTGAAAGTAGAAAGCTAGCAGCCAGGAGACAAACTCCCACTAGCAAGAAGACTGACAAGCCTAACCGTTCCTGCTTATATCCCTCTTAAGCCATCAGTTCCTCCTGACCTAGACTCAGAGCAATTCAAAAGAACATCAAGAGTCTGGCTGGCAAGGCTGAAGCTTATGGAAAAACTATGAGGAAATAATTCAAGATCTGCATAAGACTCCCCAACACTAGCATAAAGAGCTATCTAATGGGAGTCATGCGTAGTAGGCCATTCATGCCTCGAGATCTTCTACAGTAGGCCATACATGCCTCAGAAAGCTTCGTCGGAAGCCAAGCTATTAGAAAAATGGGGGACCTAACTTTGACATCCATTGAAGCACTCTACCAAAAAACCTGAAGAGCTTTATAAGCATTATATAGACCAGTTAGGTCTGCTAGAAAACCCAAGGGTAATTAGCTGTCCCTAAATCAGATAGCCCAAAAGGAACGGGATTGCCATGCCAACGGCTGGAGATCATGCTCAGAGAGAAGTATGGTCTAGTTTAGGTGAAGTGAAGTTTGAAATGACAACACGACAAACTAAGTGCCAAAGACTTTGACTAAGAAGACCCTTCTAGAATGAATTGCAACTCCCGGTCCATGAAGCAAATTAACAGTTAGGGGGCTAGTGTTATTAGTAGAATTTGGTACTATGAAATAGGCTGGCAAAGGCTCAGAAGGAATCGAGTCTGTCAAAAGGATGCATTCGCCAGGATGCAAGGTTGCTGTGCAAATGACCTTATCTCACTGAAGACTCGAGCTCATTGGCTAAACTAGCTCAAGGTTGTGAGCCAGCAGTGGCCTAGCATTCGAGCTCCAATTTACTAGGACGTAGCCTCACCTAACCAGAAGCCCGTTGAGGTCAAGCATAAAGCTAACAAATAACTTGTACCACCATTTTGTAGATGCGACTATCAAGTCTCACCCATAGAAAATAACCTACAAAAGTCAGTCAATAGTACCTTAGGCAGTCTTGTATATTTAATATTTGATGTAACAGATATATAATTTATTTAGTTCCGTTTGTACCCTTTCATACTTCTACAAATGGGGGGCTAGAACCTTTATATGTGGATGACCAAGAGATACTAGCAAAAACCCCATCGGAAGCCATATTCAAAGCTCTATAAAAATTCCTTCATACTAATAAAATATCTTTGTGAATGTAAGGTCTGGTACCATCTGGATTTGGCTGAATCATGTTAAACCTTAGCATGTTTCTTTCTTCTTCTCCTTCCTCTAGCCATCTAGTGCACCTCTGTCACTCAAACAATCGAGAAACAACTTAGGTCTCAAAAGAACCCCTCCATTGGTTGGATTTAGGTTTAACTAAAATCCACCATTAAGACAACCAGAAATAAATAACCCATAAATTATATAATTACTCATCTATAATGAAGAAATTAAATTTTTAATATTCTTATCTATATTTATTTTATTACACATTTTCTCTTAATTATTTGCTCTAAATTGCATATTCACCCTATAATCCTTAAAAAATTTCAAATAAGTCCATAATTCCTTTATAGCATTTAAAAAAAATGACAAAATAGTATAAAAATTTCTCCTTTTGACTCCTTTCATTCATAACCCTTTCTTCCCTATCTTTTTCCCTCCATTCATCTGTAATCCTTTACCCTAAAAAATGGTGTCTGGCTTTTTCCTCTTATCAAAATTTCAATCTTTTTCAGTTTATCACCTTGGGTTTCTTTTTGTCACAAAAATATCATAGTTTGATCTTATGGGTCCAAGCTCACAAATTTCACATACAAATAAAAAAAATACCAATCTGCCAAGTCATTTTGTTATAGTTTTTCAAAAATTGCATTTGAAGCCATATTTTTCTTTATTTACTCTATACACCTTTGTTATTTCAAATTTGTAAAATTTTTGAAAAATTTCTTTTTCGCACATAAGAAGGCTAAGAGCCTTCAAGAGCCATCATCAAATTTTTCCACACAAGTTTTTAACATCTAACTACCAAATGACTAAAATACCTTTGACTCATAAATTTAATGTATTTTGTATAATAAAATATCCTTTTTACCCTTATTATTTCGAAGTTGGCCGAAACAACCAAGGAGCTTTTCAAGCTCTATTTTCCTCCCCCAAACTTACTCATTTATTCATATTATCAAAATTCAATAAAATAATGTATTGCCAAAAGAAAAATAATCATCTAACGCCATAGATCTTGATGTTTATTTCAAGATCCATGTCAAAATTTTCCCTAGTCTCAAAAAACTCAAAACCCAAGTAAAACTCCAAGAGCTTCCTTGAGTTTCCAATTAATATTCCATTAGGATCCAAGCTTTCAAGTCTTCATATTTCCACAACAAACAAGGTTAGTGAAATATTTCAAGGTAAAAGAAGTTATAAATAAGAAAATATATATCTCTAAGTTAGTATTTCCAACCAAAAAACATAAAGGAAAAAGGGTAGAGAATTGCTCAATAGGAACTGAAGAGATGAATTTGATTCACCTAAACGCATTAAAAGAATATTATTATTCCATAAAAATGTAAAACTTAACATTTGTTATCCCTCTTCATGCTATGGCCGAACCTCACCCTTGCAAGGTCAAAGCTTTAAGCTTCTCTTGATCTTATAAGGTTTGATGAAGAAGGAGGATGAGTAGAAAATTTTATGATGAATAAATGTGGAAGAGAAAGTTTACTTGTATTCTTGAGACTTTGGCAAGAAAATGGAGAAGAGAGGAAGAAGAGTGCATTGGCCACTTAAGTGTTTCAGAGGAGAAAAATGAAAAATGAAGTGGTAAGTGGGAAAAGTTGAAAAGTAATGAAATTTAAAAAATGAGGTGTGGTTTATGGGAAGTAAGGAAATAAGGAAACTTGCATTGTAGTAAAATAGTTTGGTTAAAATGAGTAAATAAAAAGATGAAAGAATGATGTATGCATTAATTCTTTTGCTTTTAAAAGAAAATGGAAAATCAAGGAAAATCTTTGTAGATAAGCATGCATTTAATTGGATAAGGTGATTCATAACCTTCTAGAAAATGGCAAGAAAAATCTAGTGGCCATTTCCCCTTTGTCCCCTTTAGTTTTTAGCTACTTAGTTAGAATGGAAGGGAATATTTATTTTCTTGTCTCCACTTTGGTTGCAAGATGATAAGGCACTTGGTTATAACTAGTTTTAGTTGCATTTTTACATTTTTTTAAAACTAAAAGATGGCAGGTAAAACTAAATGCATTCAAGTATAATGAGTAATTACCAAGTATCACCTTTCTTAGAGTATTTTCAATATTGTAATTTTTTCTATTCATTTATTTTTTTTTCTTACATGTCTTTTAGATCACATGATGCCAAAATATTGGTATTATATTTTTCTTACTTTATCTAATCAGATAAAAGGAATGAAAAATGAAAATTTTTGTTCCATAGTATACTAGCAGTATACTTACATTAGCTTCACAATTTCCTAAAATTTTCCCTTCTTTCCTTGCTTTCTATGTTTTACTACACAAAATGGCCATACTTTTATTAATTCATCTACCTTTTTGACTTACCTTTCATTGACTTTGAAGTGTTTGGACTACTTTACCCTTACTTCAAAATGAAAGGCCATTGGATTTCTTATGAAGGAATAAACCACGGTTTGGTGCCTTTGGTAAGGCCCAACCATATGCTTTGATCAACAATCTTACTCGGGGTTCAAGTGAAAGGACCAGTCAATTGACCAAATTACTTATACCCTAAGTAGACTCTTAAACTAAGGCATTTGTCTAGTTGGAATTAGACAGCTGAATCACATACAACTTCTTTATCCTTTTTAATTCTAATGGCTATGCTGACCACTTGTTAGTAAAAAATAAAAAACAAAAAAGATTGTTGATTATGAACTTAAGAGTATATATGTTGTTCTTGGTTGTTCTTGGCTGAGAGGTTACTGCCTTCCTTAACCATCCATTCAAAATTTAGTTTGCTTGATGAGCCCTTTGAGGAATCCATCTGGAAAGAAGAAGCTTGATTCATTATTCTATGTAGGGATTGATTATAACACCATTTGTAAAAATCAACTCTTGTTTAAGAAAGAAAGAAAAATGCTCCACCATGCTGCTTTAAATGTGGTGAACTTTGTAGGAGATATGGTTAGATAGCATCTCCATTAAGCTATCTTTATTACTACTTTTGAGCATCAAGTTCAAGAATTGCATAATTTTATGAGCAACACAAAGGTAAGGGCCTTTCACAACAAATCTATGATCCTTGGATCTAGAGAGCACTAGTAAAAACCTAATGGAATGCTCTCATTAACTAGCTGAAAAAGAATAAGAATCAAAGGATTAGGAAAACCAAGTGTTATGACTTTTTAAATAGCTTGAAGAGTTTAAGAGGCAATATGAGTAGGCATCTTTTGCTTCTTAATAGCTTGATGGTCTCAAGATGTAATATGAACAATTAGTTACTTGATCTAATGAGCTTTCAAAACAGAATATGCATATAATAAAGGATAAGGAGAAAGAAGCAAAGGCCATGAAGCAGGAAATGGAGAAGTTATGAAAGGAGTCATCTTTTTATTAGTCTAAATGTCGAGAGTTAGAGGCACAAAACATCACTCTTGACCTAAAGATCGATGAAAAGTGAGATGAGCTTTTGGACAAAGTCAAGGAACTAGAGTTAAAGTTCGAAGAGTTGCAAAAGGCTCAGGTTCTTACCGTCTAAGGATTTGTTGTAGGTTTTGAGTTAGCTCTAGGCCAAGTCTTTTTGTTTTTCCTAAACTTTGATTTTAATAAGTTAGATGCTGGAAAGAAACTTTTGATGTTGCCTAGGAGTAGGGTCTTGCCTATGCAACCAAGTGACCAGATTAAGGCCAGTCTTTAGGTGATACCAATAATCCTATGAAATCCCTTTTTTCAAATAAACCTTCCAACTATGATTATTGAATTTTGTATGCATTAACTTTACTTTGGGATTTGTAATAAAGATATTTTTTTTTGTTTAAACTATTGTTTAGTTGTTTGTTCTTCTTTTGGATTTTGCTTTGTTGCTTGTTTTCTCCATTCTTTGAAACCCTAATGGTCTTATTATCTTCACTTTGAAAATAAATTATGTTATTTTTCTGAGAGCATATTACACTTTAAGAGCATATTATGTATGGTCAATTTGAGAGTAAATTATGCTTGATCACTTTGAGAGCAAATTATGCTCAAATCACTTTAAGGGAAAATTATGCTTGAATGCTTTAAAAGCAAATTATGCTCAAGTTGTTTTGAGGGTAAATATTTCCCGAATGTTTTGAGGGCCAATTATGCTCAAAGCACTTGGAAGGCAAATTATGTCCAATGTATCAATTGCTATTTGGATGGCTCTTACTGTATGAGCATATAAGATATTAGCTAAGCTGCTTTTCTTAACCAAAATTCTATTTACCATGTAGTTATGAATGATTGTTATGATCACCATCAGATCATTATACTTTTAATCAAAATTTGGAAGATAATCTTCTCTAGGGAATGATATGATCAGCTCTGGCCTTTATTTTAGTCTTTTTCCTTTCAATTGTCATTACTGATCATGTATGCCTTTTTTTTTAATGGTCTTGTGAATCCTCCAGCAATAGTTTCAATCACGCTCATGAGTTCCTCAAGCTTTACTGGTAGCTCTTTATTTTTTTTTTTTTTGTGATATATCGTTTGGAGAATATGATTGAGGTTGTTCTTTCTCCCCTCTTCTTTTTCAAGATTTAGTTGATCACTTGTCATCATATTTTTTGTATTGCTAGTGATAGCTTTGTCTGATTAGCCCTTCAATCTTATTTTTCAAGGTAAGACATTCTTTTCTATTATGACTCCAATGCCTATGAAACTTACAATATTTCTTTGTTCCTAATAGAGGTGATTTCTAATTCTTTTAAGAAAAGTTAATCCTTCTGATGATTTCTGTCATTTTGATGTTAGTCTTCTCTTGTTCATTCAACTTGCATTTTTACTTGTTCAATCTCTTTAGTATTTGTAAATTTAGTTGATTATGCCAAAAGTTTAGTGGAAGCTATCTATTGGCTTTTTTGCTAATGACTTAGAGAAATCCCCTAATCACAATCCTATCAAGATTGAATGCACAACAACCACTTTGTGCATATCTTTTATCTCCAAAGTTGCTTGGTTGAATTTGCCCAGGTACTCCTTCAATGGTTCATTCTTCCTTTATTTTATTGTCATGAGTGATGCACTAGTTTTCTTATGCACTCAAGAGGTTGTGAACTAGGTTAGGAATTAGTAAGCTAAATCTCAAAATTTTCTGATTGAATTAGGCTTTAGGCTTATAAACTAATGGAAACCTACCTTTTTTAGTGTTATGGAAAATGTTCAGCATATTATCATGTCTAACACTCTTAAGAGCAACATTGTTGGACAGAAAACTTTAACATGCTCTTGAGGATTGGCTATTCCATCATAGGACTCTAGATTGGTCAGGGTCTTGAAGTTTTAAGGTATTGATATTTTCATGATATCTAGAGTGAAAGGATGCAAATTCTCCTTTTCATCATGTTCTCAATAGTCACATTCATTATGGCTGCTAGATTGATTTGCTTCTCTATTCCATCTTTGATCAAAAAGAGAATTAAGTATATGCTCTCTTGCAAACTTGCTAGAGTAATGGTCACGATCATTGTGGTGATGCTCTTCATTATCCTTGTAATAATGGTGTCATTCTTCATCATAGTTGTAGTCTTGCTGCTCATCATGGTAATGATGATCATGTTACCTATGTAGTGCTTATTTGCATCCATTCAAGCTCAAAACACAATTGGGATTTTTTTTTGTACAACAATTCAACATCATGGTCATGATAGTGATGGTGGTGATGCCTATGTCTATGATGATAATGATTAATAGAGTACTAATCTGTGAAGGCTTTACTATTATCACTAACTCCTGATCTTAGTAGAGAATGTTATTCACCATTTTGTTACATTGTATCATTCTTTTGTTTGTAGGAAATCAAAAGAGTTAAATTAGGTTTAATGAAGTATGAAGTTTATGCAACCATAAGAATGTCCAAAAGATTTATTATCATTGGTTATGATGAAATAATGGCAAGATTATCATCAGAATAAGCAAATCATCACTAAATCGAAAGAAGCTTATAATGAAAATTATGATATATGATATTTAATTCAAAATGAACATTTTAGAATGTACATAATGATTTATCAGCAAATGATATCTAGTTATATTAAAAAATTAAAAATCAATAAAAGGATCTCATCAATCATCAATTGTTCAATTTATGAACAGAGGGGTTTGAGATAACAGAGTAAAAGCTCAAAATTAAACAAAGCAACAATAAATTAAAGAAAATCAAGGAGAACAATGATTAGAAGATATCAAAATCAAAATTGAGCAAGATGACTCTAATCAATCAAAATGAATTAATACAATATCTTTGAAGCGATATGCAGAGGCTAACAATAATGAGAATGAATTAGAATTTATTAGTAACAATGTGAAAATGAATAAATCAAAAACAAAAATGAAAATAGATTTCATCATAAATGGCAATTTAAAGCATCTTAAATAGAATTACCAGAGTTTAGAAGTAGAATATAGATGTTGCGTAGGTTATCAAATCACGTATAGTGCCAATTGATGAATCCTTCAATCTCCGGTGGCCAGAACTTACCTACACAATGGCTTAAGTGATGGTGACTGCTAAAGCGCCTCTGATAATAAAGTTAAGAGACAACTCAAATGAGAGAGTAAAGTATTTAATGAATATAAATGGAACTCATACCTTGCTATTTATAGATGTGCATAGGGGTAAAAGGGTCTTCTACTTAATTGAGTCCCTTAGTTAGGAATTGGGCCTTAATTTATTTTGCTAGTTGCTTATTTATCATGAGAAATTTGGATTTACTAAGAAGGATGTATACAACCACATAAATAATGTAGGGCATAAGTGATAGATTGTGATGCTATGAAGTATTGTTGTGATAAAGAAGGCCGACTTCAACATTTGTTTTAGACTGATGGATGGAGCAAGGTTGACTACTAATGTCTTGGTGATATGCTTGCATTTGATACAATATATAAGAAGAACAAGAACAACGTCCTACTTGTGATATTCTTTAAGGTTAATCATCATAAGAGCACAATTGTCTTTAGGTGTGTAATTTTTGTTGACAAGAGAATGGAAACATACAAGTGGTTTTGAGGACCTTGATTGAAGCAATGAATGGAAAGGAATTAATTTTAGTGATCACTGATGCTGACAAAGGAATGAGAAATTCCATTAAATGTGTTATTCTAAGAGCTTGCCATAGGTTGTGCGCCTAGCACTTTAAAAAAATGCAACCACTAGCATTGATGATCACAATTTCACCAAGGAATTTAGAGACTACTTGTATAAAGATATGGATATGGCTTAATTTAAGTTCAAGTGGAAGGAACTGGTGGAAAAGTTTGGCATTGAGGATAACAAATGGGTTCAAGAGATGTATATGAAAAGGACAATGTGGGTAGTAGTGTACCTTTGAGGAAAGTTGTTTGTTAGATTGCACACTACATCATAATGTGAAGGAATGAACTTCCATGTTGTGAAATTTGTGAAGAACAACCAAAATTTGGCTAAATTTCTACACCATTTCCAGTGTGGGTTAAACTATTTTAGATATAATGAGCTTGTCACTGATTTTAAAAGCTATCATGGAATGTCGGTCCTTACCATAGCAATTGAATCTATTTAGAGAAGTGGTGCTAAAGTTTATACTTGTGAAACATTTTGGATTTTTCATAAGGAAATATGGGGTGTGTGTGTGTGTGTGTGTGTGTGTGTTTGTGTTGTTCATGAGTGCAATTTGAGATTTACAACAAGAATCTACAAAATTAGAAAATTCTTGAATAGAGAAAATATATAGGTGGTGCATATAATCAAGTAAGATGATATTTGTATTAAATGTATTTGTGGGAGGTTAGAATCATTTGGAATTCCATGTCAGCATATAATGTTTGTCCTAGTTCAAGAAGTTGTTGAAAGTTTAGCACCATTGTTGTACTATTAGGAGGTGGAAAAACAATGCAAAAAAAAATGTAGGCTTTTTTGGAGTAGCTTGTGATGAAGATAAAGACAAATTAGCTACTTTTCATTTTAGATCTCTTATACCAGATTTTTTATTAATGTGCAATCTTGCATCAAAGTCCAAGGTGGATTTCAATATACAAAGGATCATATTCAGGCCATTACAAAGGTTTTACAATGTAAAAATAAGCAATCAAGCAAAAGGAAGTGCTTTGTCCAAAAGAAGGTCTCAGATCTTACTATTGTAAGGAGCAAAGGCTATCCAACAACCTCATTTAGTGTTTCTAAAAGGACAAAGTGATGCATGATATGTTGGCTTGAAGGAAATACTCATATTACATGTCCAAAAAATAAGAAAAGTAATTCTATGATAATGAAGGAAACAATCATACACAATTCAAAATCAGAAGAGGAAGATTATGATATTTTTGGCACTAAAATCCTGGTCATTACTATAGAGTTTGTTCACTTTATTGTCTAAATTTGGTTTTTGCCAATTGCATAAATTTTGTTACAATAAGGTGACATTGCTAATGTTGACCTTAATTCTTTCGGGTCGAGTAATGTTAAGATATAAGCCTCAATTGCAAATAATGATGAAACTGGTATTTGGACCCTAGATGGAATATGTTTATCTTCATTTTAATTACACTAGTCTATTTTGAATATACCTATCTTATTTGGACCTTAGATGGAAGATGTCACATCCCAAAATCTAGGGGTGTGGTTAGCACGAATTACAAAGTGGTGACTTGTGAATCCATGAACAATTCCTTCATAAAATCCTTTTATAATTTTAAATCATGCAAACCATATAGAAGATACATCCATCTATGGTATTTCCATATATTTGATGTTCTTATCCTTACTAGCTATCCTTGATCATACTAGATTATTATCGTAAACAATCATAGACTTGTCCATAGACTTGTCCTACAGAGGTCTTTTTATTCTTTTAACTTTGTAAGACTTGCAAACAAATTATACTAGCATTTGGTGGTCCTGGAAGAATGATGTGTATTGAATAATTCCTTTAAGTCATTGAGTTTTGTGCCCTTACCTAATCATCGGTAGTCTATTACCTTATGATGAAAATAGTTCCTTCAAATATATCTCCTAGTGTTCATAAGTCTTCAAGATACCACCTTTGCATGCCAGTTCTTAAACACAAACATCTCCAAAACTTTTTAATTACTTATATGCCCTAGAGGATTCCTTTCAACTACCTTTATTTTCTAACCTGCTATAACTGTCTAGTTTCCCTATTTTATCCTATTCTTTCTATGCTTGCTTGAAATGACTAACATAAAATTATATACATTTTCTCAAAAATCACTTTATTTCCTTGAAAAGTAAAATAGGGATTAAAAACATAGAGAAATACACTTTTATAAAATGTAGAAATAATTTTGATATAAACTTGATTGTACAAATAAATGATTTCCAAGAATTTATAAATAACAAATAAAATATTTAGAAATATACTTCTAATACATTTTTAAGAATATTTGTGAAATCTCAAAATGATAATTATTTGAGAAGTTTAAACATTTAATTGTGAAGTTATACTTTTAATAATTCCTTGAAAGCATTTATGTTTCAAAATAAAGAAAATAAGTTTGATCAATCATGCTCATGCAATAAGCAAAGTTAGATTCTTAAGAATTTCCCCCACCTTGATATCTATTCTACCTTTCTAATTCCCTTTTATCCATTACAAACATCCAAGTAATAAAACATATAATTCACATTAGTTTTTGTCTGACTTGATGTTAAGCATCCTGTAAGAATAGGTTGACCCACCAGTCCACCCTAGGGTTTGAGCCTATGGTCAATTGGTCACCCTTTTAGATTCTTAAAAACAATCGTTGTCAACGACAAAAGATGATACCAAAAATTGAAAAAATAGGAAGGTGCCAAAGTAACCTAGCATAATTGCGTTGCTAGTAGAACTTTTCAATATTTGTAATCATTCATTGTTTCCTCATCAAATTTCCTCACAAGCAAGTGATTGATGTTTCTTAATATAGGCCCTCATACAGAGAGACGGTACATAAATTGGTCAAGTTTGCTTTTAAAGAAATTAAAATTAAACCATTCTTACATTCAATGGCCTTCCAAGCATCGCATTTGGCTCTATCCTTCATGTTGAAAATTTTGGGACACACTTGAAATTTCACACAAATTCATAAACATAAAGTGAGAATTTTGGCAGATACCAAAAGAGGGGGACAAAAAAATTTGACAACTTTTTTTTTTATAGGGAAAGAGATGGAGGATTCAATATATTTGAACATTTTTTTTGTTAAAATTAACAACACTCATAAGTGTTGACATTGCAACATTGGCTTGCTTGAATAATTAATGAAAGATAAGCTTGTTCTCATTTTTTTGTAGTTTCTAGCTAAGTCTTGCCTTTCTCAATGTATTGCTCAAAATCCTCTTGCATGACCATGTATCAACGAGTTTGTAGGACTCAAAGTTGCGCAAATTACATTAAAAGATTGTAATCCATAAAGATAGTACTAATTAAATATTATAAGCAATATTTAAAGCACAATCAATAGAACTATATATTCAATTATCTTAAAAAAATGAATCACTTAATTCAATATCCAAAACATCAACATCAATTTTGAGACTACCTAAATTGTTAATGAAGTAATCCACTTTTAATCCTAAATTGATCATTAAACAATCCAAGTTGACTACAAGATAAATATTTTTCAGCCTGAGAGTCTAAGATTCAACATGTAGTTTTGAAGGAACTGATTTTTCCACAAGAATTACCAATCAAATCTAAACTCGCATTGATAAAACCAGAATTGCAAATCAACTTTGTGCATGTGTGTTACAAA
The DNA here is from genome assembly GCA_026873985.1 of Saraca asoca. Taxonomy (NCBI): domain Eukaryota; kingdom Viridiplantae; phylum Streptophyta; class Magnoliopsida; order Fabales; family Fabaceae; genus Saraca; species Saraca asoca. The sequence continues at coordinate 19,312 of JANHAO010000051.1, forward strand.
TTGATTTTTTAGTTCCAAAATTCCAGCAAACTAAGGATAATACTTCTTCTGCTTGCACAAAAGTACAGGCACATGATTTTCTTACTAACTTCATGTCAGTCTACAAATTAGCCACCAAGCAAAATTAAGAAAAAGGCAAGCTTTTTGTATAAATTTATCAACATGAATTAATTACCATGAAGTTTATCTAAAATTATAAGATTAAATAAAAATGAAAAATAAAAGTATTGTGATTGCCAGAGAGATCATGGAACAAATATACCAGTATTTTAAGAATTAAAATCACAGTCAACCAACTGCTTGAAAAATCTCACCATTTACAACATAATACATACTAGTTTTTAGCTATTTCCAATAGTTCTAACAAATTAAAACATTGAGTAAGATGAATTGAAAATCCTCACCATAACCGCACAAACATATTCTTAAAAATAAGATGCTATTGATTCCTTCTAGTGTTGGTTTCTTAGCAATCATGGACTGCCATTGCTTGCCTTCAGGTTAGATCGCGGCTCAATAGTTCCCAATTGTCATTGTCACAAATCCTTCATAGATCAACTTGCTGCCCATGACATTGTCATAGATTGCCATCAAAGCTCATCCTCGTGTTTCTTGTCCAATGGATTTTTTGGGGCCTAAAAGTCCTTTTGAAAAGTTTTGTACCTTAGTTGCAAATAAAAGGGCCATCTTATCACACAGTTCCCTTGCCTTTAATGATAGTATAATACTAATCCAATGGACTAGGTTTTCTTAGGTTACCATGCCTATGAAGACCACTGATGTATGGCAGTCTAGGCCATTATATATATGTATATATGTATATATATATGTATGCACACACATATACACTAATATTATATATTTATAATAACTTAATTCATGATACAAACAAAAAAGAAGGAGAAGTAAAGTAACATAAATTAATGACATAAATAAAAAAGTAATAAAACATAAATAATATAACAACAATTCATGTTAGGAATAATTAAAAAAACACAAATTTATTTGATGTGAAATTATGAAGGCATTAAACCTTAATTATTGTGAAATTGTAAAAAAAATTATAACAAATGGGTTTGGTTCACCAGCTTTGACCTATTTATAGTACCAACTCACATTAGTTCACATGTATCTCTAGTACAAGGTCCTTAACTGGACCAGCTCACTAGCTATTTCACTGATTCAATAGCTAGTTTTTAAAACTATGATGATTCTTGTACAAGGTTTTATTTATATAAAAAGGGGAAAATGAAAAAATAATTATAAAAGGGACTTAATCTACAAGGATAGAGCCTACGTACTTTAAAGAGATAGATCAAAATCTGCATAGTTCACAAAATCTTTTTTTTTTTAATGATTTAAGTGGAAAAATAGTGAAATTAATTGGTTTGAAAAATATAATAAGGAAAAACTAATTTTAAACAAAAATTGTGTAATGTAAATGATTTTGGAAAGATAGTGTAAAATATAAATAAAACCATATATAAAAGGAATTAAATATTTTTCTATTTTTTCCTTATCATATGAAAAGCAAGAAGATTCTAAAGCCTATGATTTAGAATACTAAATAAGATGATTCCATTTGTAAACTTAAATAGAGAATATAAACACACAAACCAAAACAGTGTAAATAGGATATTACCTCTTCTTCACCACCATAATGTTCTTCTAAAGCCCTCTTTATATTTCTTGTTACCCATTCATTATGAAATTTAAACCTCATACAAACATATCATGTTGTGATTGATATTGAAATTAGTAAGAAACCATCAAGATTGGAATTTGTGAAGCTTTAAGAGTGTTGTTGGACTTCTCAATGAGTATATGTATGAGTATGCAGCATGAAAGTCAAGTTAGCAATTTAGAAGAACATCCTACCACTCAAGTCAAAAGTCTAATGCAATATAGCGTACACATAATCCATAAAACTATCAAAAAAATATTGTTACAAATGAGTCCTTTGGGTCAAAGTAGATCCCTAATATTATCCTTCTCTGGTAGAACTTTTCCACTAGTCTAAAAAAAAAAGAAGGAAAAACAAAGCTTTTGAGCATGCTTTTAAATTGTGGTTATAGTCGTGATTATAATGTGAATTAATAAAATTATGGACAAATCAAAGAAAATGCGGTCATTGAAGCATAAAATTGCAATTAGGGAGTGGTCCACAATAGCAATCTTGAGTGTAACACTAGGATTATAAATCACAATTTAAAACATTGCCTATGATCCTACCATGTAATAATAAATTAATCAAAGAAACACCACTCATGAAGGAATAATCCATTAAGTTGACTTGATAACCTCCCACAATCTCATAAAGACCAACCTACAAACATGTGGACTTAGGGCTTCTTTTGGTAAAAGTTATTAATTTTTTTTCTTACCAATCAAACCAAAAGAAGCTAGCATAAATTGAGGATAATTTCCTTATCGATCAAATCTACATTGGATCTGTGTGTTTACTTAAGGATGTCTATTAATTTTCATTATCATTACGGCAATGCCAGTTAAGATTTAAGACCACATCAAGATATTTCCTACATCTTGTTAGCAACAAGGTTTTAATCACCAATCATGTTAGACTATTAGTGGTTAAATTCCATGAGAAGTAAGCATTCACAAAATGAAATATATCTCAGAGGAGAACAAATGTATAAACATTGAATTTAAGATTTTCCAAAAATGTGACGCATACCACTGATTCGATAAAGTTGGTCTAACATAAGCATAGTAGTGTCCACCATGAACCCCTATGAAAAATTGTTAATCTAGAAAAATCTAATAAAAAATTATGCAAATTATCTCTAAGAGGATTGCGAATTCATCATGCTGCTTGGAGATAATCATAAAGGTTGGGTCTGCTATAAAATATTTATTAGGAGTCTAGGTCAGCTTGGTTATGAAATAAACAATATAATATGTAATCTAGAAGTGTGAATTCAATGCATTATATTTTGTAAAAACCCATGTAATCAACAGAATGGTGTAAGAGAAAATAGAACATAGTTTTCACCTATTTTGTCTAACTTCCTTTCAAGTCTTATTTGTTTACTCCCTCTCTCCTTCACATCTCTTTCTATCCATATATCACATCACACACATATACACTAAACCGATTAAATTCAAGCACCAATCCACAACACCATTCTATTCATTTACACAAAGCATCCCTATTTCACGTCACACACATACATTTTTCTTCTTAATCCATTAACTCTAATATCAATAGTGGTATCAGAGTAAGTGATGATCTGAACTACTTGCTTCTATTAGTCAGTCATCATTCTAGTTCATTTCTTACCACACCAAAATCATTTTCATGGCATCCACTTCTTCAACTCCAACTATTAATTATACGCAAACTAGTATTCCAATATTTAAAGGAGAACCCTATGATTTTTGGAGCATTCAAATAAGAACTTTACTAATCTCACAAATTTTGTGGGAGTTAATAGAAGAAGGGTATCAAGAACCAATAGATTAAAAGGAGCTATCACAATGGTTAGCTATAAAACAAATGGAGTATAAGCAAAATAAAGAGAAGGTTGCGAAGACTTTATACTTTCTACAACAAGGAGTCAACCTAACAATATTTCCAAACATCATGTTAGTAGAAACATCAAAGGAGGCATGAAAGATTTTGGACAGTCTCTATGGAGAAACTTTTACACTTTGACAATGAAGGAAAGAGAGTCAATCCAAGCATTCTTCTTTCGTATCTTCAGTATCATAAATCAAATTAGAAGTTTTGGGATATAATAGAAGATAAGAAAATTATACAAAAAATCTTGAGAACCCTTTCTCCTAAATTTAATTATGTGGTGGCTATAATAAAAGTATCAAAGGATTCATCAAAGCTTACTTTAATAGAATTAATGGAAACTCTCGTAGCATGTGAGAAAAAAAATGCAAAAATTGGATGAATCACTAGAGCAAGATTTCCAATCAAAATTAAATATCTCCAATAATAATAATGAAGATAATAAAAAAGGTCATAGCCAAAGTCCTCAAAATAGAAAACCATATGCTAACCATGGTAGGGGAGAGGAAATTAAAAAAATCAAGAGAGCAATAGAGAAAAATCAAGCTCCTATTGCAATTTATGCAAGGAAAAAATAATCATGATATAAAAGATTGCTAAGTCAAATGCAAAAGATGCAAAAGGCATAATCATTTTGAAAAAGATTATTGGTATTGGCAAAAACAAAAAGCTCATTTTATTAAAAAGAATTAATTCCTTAATCAATTATTTGACTATACTAATTTAGTCATCAAGAATCAAGGGAGATATGGTATTTATATAGTGGTTGTTCAAACCACATGACAAGCAACAAAAGTTGCTTTATTTCTTTGGATGAAAATATAAAATCCCAAGTTATACTTGGTGATACAAAAATCCAAAATGTTGAAGTAAAAGGTATTATTGTTGTTAAAACTAAAGGCAACAATGAAAAATGTATTTATGATGTTTTTTATGTTTTGGACCTTACACAAAATTTATTAAGCATGGGGCAATTAGTTCAAAGAGGTTGCAAGCTTAATTTTGATAATGATAAATGCCTCATAATTGATAAAAACAAAGGGAAACTTGTAACTACTATTAAAATAGCCCCTAATAAAGTTTTTCCTTTGACAATGCCACTTGGGCAAAAATGTGCTTTAAAATGTAAAAATGTGGCTGAATCCACATTGTGGCATTTGAGATATGGCCATCTAAATTTTCATGGCCTTAAATTATTGAAACACAAAGAAATGGTGTTGGGACCATCGTATATTATCTTGAGAAGAAAATTTATAAAGGATACATTTATTGGAAAATGCATAGATTGTCATTTCCAAATGAATCTTAAAGGGAGAAAGCTCCACTTGAATTGGTGCATGTGATATTTGGGGTCCTTCAAGAACTCCCAATCTTGGTGGAAAAAGATATTTTCTATTATTTGTTGATGATTTTACCCACATATTATGGGTTTATTTTATTAAGTAAAAATCATATGCTTTTCAGCATTTTACTTAATTCAAAGCTCTTGTTGAAAAACAAAATGGGCATTCTCCTAAAATTTTAAGAATTGATTGTAGGGGAGAATTTATTGATCAAAGATTTATTAATTTCTATAAAGAGCATGATATCAGAAAAAAGCTTACTATTTGACGTACACTAAAACAAAATAGTGTCACAGGAAGAAAAAATAGAACAATTGTTGAAATGACAAGCACCATGCTTCATAGTAAGAATTTGCCAAATTTTCTATAGGCTAAGGCTGTTAACACAATCATCTACATTCTTAATAGATCCCCCACAAAAGCTATGAAACATATGACTCCATATGAAGCTTGGTTTAAGAAAAAACCAAAAGTTGATCATTTAAAAATTTTTCACTGCATTACATATGCCCATATTCCAAAAGAAAATTAAGAAAAATTAGATGAGAAAGGAGAAAATGCATCCTTGTTGCATACAATGATGAATCAAAGGGCTATGGTCTCTATAATCTTGAATCAAAGTAATTGATCATTTCAAGAGATATCATATTTGATGGAGGAGTAGCATGGCAATGGAATGATGAAGCAACTAAAGCCACCCAATTTCTTGAAGAAGTCAAAGAAACAAGAATTGATCCAAACCCAAGCATACAACCTTCAAGTTCAAGTCAAAATCTGAGACAAGAAGATTCATCTTTAGATTCATCACTTCCAAGAAAAATGTGACCATTACAAGATTTTTATCAAATTTGTGATATTGCATTATTTTCTTGTGAGTCACAAAAGAAGAAACATGGAGACAAGTCATGGACAAGGAGATCAAGATGATAGAGAAGAATCATACATGGCAGCTCATAGAGGAGCCAAGAGATAAAGACATTATAGGCCTAAAATGGGTCTACAAAATCAAGTACAATGAAGATGGCACAATTTAGAAGTACAAGGCATGACTTGTTGCAAAAAGGATACTCTCAACAACCAAGTGTTAACTTCAATGAAACCTTTGCTCATATGGTGTGCATAAAGACAATAAGAATGGTTCTAGCATTAGCTATACAATTGAAGCTACAAGTTTACTAATTGGATGTGAAATTAGCCTTTCTTAATGGAGAAATTAAAAAAGAAATCTACATGGAGAACTACAAAGGTATAAGACTCAAGGCAAAGAAGATAGGGTGTGTCATTTAAATAAAATGTTTTTTGGACTCAAGCAAGCCCCTCGTGCATGGAGTAGCAAAATTGATAAATATATTCTTGATCATGGATTTTCTAGACTCACAAGTGAGGCATTTTTATACATGAAGATACATGGAGATCATTTTCTCATTCTATGCTTATATGTGGATGACCTTATCTACATTGGCACTGATGCAAGGAAGATTGAAGATGTCAAGAAAATCATAATGAAAGAATACGAGTTGACTAATCTTGTTATCATAAAATATTTTCTTGGAATGCAAGTCAAACAAAGGTTCGGATTCATATCTCAAGAAAAATACACAGATGTTTGCTAAAGAAATTCCACACGAAGGACTACAAGCCATTGGCAACACCAATGGCATTGAATGAGAAGCTGACGAGACAAAATGGAAAAGAGAAAGTTAATGAGACAATTTATCGAAGCCTAGTTAGATCGTTGATCTATCTCACAAACACAAGGCTAGATATAGTGCATGTAGTCAGTATCATTTTTAGATACATAAGTGATCCCAACAAGGCACATTTCACCACTGCAAAAAGAATTTCAAGATATGTCAAGGGTATGAAGATGTTTAGTATCTTGTACAAATCAGAGCATGTTTCAAATTTAATTAGCTACATTGATAGTGATTAGGATGGCTGTGTCAATGATCGCAAGACCACAAGTGGGTACATGTTTCTTCTTGGATCCAAGGTAATCTTTTGAGCATCAAAGAAGCAGAAGACAATAGCACTTTCATCAACAAAAGTGGAATATATGGCAAGACCAACAACAGAAGCGATATGGTATAAGAAGAATTTTACAAGATTTGCAACAAAGTGTCAAGGAACCAATAAAAATTTATTGCGACAAGTCTACAATAGCTGTGATAAAGAATCCAATATTTTATAGCTGCATGAAGCACATTGAGATCCGACACCACTCCATTTGAGAGCTCATGGAGAAGCAAGTGGTTGAACTTGAATTTTCCAAGACTAGAGAACAACTTGCAAATATTTTCCCAAAGCTAGTTCCGATTAAGTAATTCAACAAGTTCAGAGAAATGCTTGGAGTTTATGATTTTTCTAGATTAAGAGAGAATGTTAAAAATTATTAATCTAGAGACATTTAACAAGAAATCATGCAAATTATCTGTAACAGGATTGCGATTCATCATGGTGCTTGGAGATCACGGCTAGACTGCAAACATGGAGATAATCACGGAGGCTACATCTGCTATAGAATGTTTATTAAGAGTCTAGGCCGGCTTGGTCATGAAATAAATAATATAATATGTAAATTAGAAGTGTAAAGTCGGTGCATTCCACTCTATAAATGCCCATCTGATCAACCAAATGGTAAAATAGAACTCAGCTTTCACCTATTTTGTACCAAGAGATAATAAGAAAATTCACACTCAGAAATAGGGAGGCTCACGACATGCAGAAAGATGCTCAAGATATAAGGCAATGAAAACTTCCAAACATTAGCTTTTACATTGCAATAGTTTCAAACATTACATTGCAAAACCGAGTACATAGCTTTTCTTGCAATACATAAGTAGTGAAACTGCAGGAGCCATAAAAAAGTAAAAATCTGATACTCTTTTGACATATTTCCCTCGCATTACAACCACGCATAGTGATTCTATACTTCTCCGATAAGGGCACATAAGTAATTAAATACTTACCCGCTAAAAAATAAACTGAAATTAAGTATAAGTCAAATAAAAGTATCACCTATGGACAAAAAGAACTATTACCATGTGGGTGATGAGAACTTACCAATCGATCAGGAGGAAGCATAGAGTAAAGTTGGGGATTCCGCTTGACAAGGCATTCTTGTGTAGGGATGGCAATAGGTAGGATGGAGATAGATCAGCTTTCTCTTATCCTGTGTACCATTATCGAGGTAAAATATGCACTTTGTCCCATGCCTTATTACTGTGGACAAAACCTATCTCATCCCCATGTTCAACAAAGGTTCATGGAAAATTTCAGGAAATGATAAAAAATAAAAAAAAATAAAAAACTTAAGAAAAAATATAAATATTAAAATTAAATTCTATAAATTCACATATAATTACTAAATAATCTTAAATACAAGTAAATAAAATTCTAAATTCTTATATAATCAATAATCATTTTCAATTTTTTATCTCAAATTTGAATGTTCTTCCACCATGTAATTATATATGAAATGTTATGCATATAAAATATAATAAAATTAATAAATATTTAATTTTAAAATATTTAAGTATTCTTATTTAAAATAAAATAAAAATAAAAAAATATTTTTTAAATCTTAGGACAAGACATAATGCGATAAGTTGGGGACTACGATTTTTACCCCATATCCAAAATTTGGAATGAGGCAAACCTTTGTCCCATCCCCATCCTCACAGGGTAAAAAAATCTCCATCCCACGTCCCACGAAACGATCCTTGCATGGATGACCAGACTCAGAACAAATTATCATCCTATTTTTGTGTGCCACATATAACCTGGTTCATGACAAGTGTATTTAATTTTACATATTTTGTAACAATCATATATTTTTGACACCACGAGTCATTCAAAAATTCAAATAAATTCAACATTAAACAGTAAAATAAAGCATCAATGAATATTTAAAACTTGAACGAGTCAAGGGAAGGTATAATGGACCCACCACTTATATTGTGTTTAAAGATTAAGAGCTTACCCATTTTGTGAAAAAAAAAAAAAAACCTCAAAGAAAGTTCACTTCCCAACTTATGTGAGCGCCTGTCCAATTAAACCTATATGAATTTACACATATAAATAATTTAAGCTTTTCATAAGACATCTAAAATTAGAAAGCTATACAATTAAGGTGGCTAAGAGAATATAACAATGCAAGAGTGCTTGCATTAGCGTCAAGTCCCATGAACATGAGAAAGACATTTGCAATTTGCAAAGCTTAGAAAATTCACTTTAAAAACTAAGTCTACTTGAAGACAAAGCAAGCATCGGAGCTCACAAAGCCCTAACCAAATTTATTTGTACTCAGTCTCAACTCAATGTCTTTCCACCAAGAACAAAATCCATGCCTCGTTTATACCGTTGAGTTTCTGTCAATCACTTTTGGAAATCTCCGAGCCACCATTGTCTTACTTCTAATAATTCTTACAAGCCAATTATATCATTGTCTCACACATACCCTCACTTTCTATAGACATTTTAGTATATATATACAAACATCTAACATGGGCACAATTAAGCAATTTAGTACATAATCTTGGTTCTTAAGAGACTTTTGTGGCTTTCAAGTCATCAATGGCCCCTACAAGCTTTCCGCCGGTCGGAAAATGCCCGTCAATAGGCAGGGAAAAACACACGGTGGTTGCCGACATGGACGGAACCCTTCTTCTTGGACGCAGCTCATTTCCATACTTTGCCCTAGTGGCATTTGAGGTTGGTGGGTTCTTGAGGTTGCTGTTTTTTGTCTTGGCTTCCCCTATTGCTGGACTTCTCTATTACTTTGTTTCCGAGTCGGCCGGTATCCAAGTTCTGATATTTGCATCAATGGCCGGTCTGAAAGTGTCCAGTATAGAATCGGTGGCGCGTGCCGTTCTTCCCAAGTTTTATTCCGTCGATCTCCACCCGGAGACGTGGCGCGTGTTCTCGTCGTGTGGGAAGAGATGTGTTCTCACTGCGAATCCGAGGATCATGGTAGAGCCATTCTTGAAGGATTTCTTGGGAGCAGATTTGGTTTTGGGAACTGAGATTGGTACATATAAGGGAAGAGCAACTGGGTTGATTAATAAACCTGGAATACTTGTTGGGAAGAAGAAAGCAGATGCCATAAAGAAGGCGTTTGGAGATGAAATACCAGAAATTGGACTTGGAGATAGACTTACTGATGCTCCCTTCATGGCTATGTGTAAGGTCAGTTAGATACATCCTGCTCTAACTATACGACACTAACTAATTTAATCATATATATAATATATTTGATCAAGATTATGCGTTCAAATTCATCTACATACTTCCTTGTAATGCCAGTTTCACATCATAATAAATTTTTGAGCAAAATATAATAACCTCGTTTTGCATACTTTATTGTTTATGAATTACATGCCGTTTTTAGTTTTAATAGGAAACGTATCCTTTTACAAGTCATGTTTACACACATATTCTGCATTAAATTTTGATAATTTTATTACAAGAAGAAAAGTCAGTGTAAATTATGAAATAAAAAAAAAAAGAATGTTTATGTATTTTATTGTATCACAAGGAAGCTGAATGTAATTCGTGAAAACTAAATTTTAATTTTTTTCACCAACAATCATATCAAGAACCTCTACTCAAACGTCAAACAATTTCATTTTCTATAACCATAAAAGAGAGTTAATCAAAACTTTAGCACTGTACTCATTCCATACATACAGTGAGCAGTCTTTGTATAAGCTAAGTAATTTGTCTTGCACACAACTTTTATGAAATATCTATCTAGTTTTGGTTTGATGTGGGATTGAGTTTTAAGTGGTGTTATGCCTTTTCAACATTTATTAATAATAGTTTTTAAAATGAGATATCAATAGAAAAAGTTTAATTTACAACGCACAGAAGCCATTTCCACTTTTTTTCCTTTTTGCTGAAGACAGTTATATACCTCTTTGATTTCCATATAGAGGCATCAAAATTTAAAAATTTAAAAATAACTATATTCAACCTACTTTGAAGGTAATATATCATTTTTGTGTGATTAAAAAATGCTGTACAACAAACATCAAATTCTGCGTCTGTAGAGTCCAGATGACAAAGATAAGAATGGAGTTTGTATTGTTTAAGGGGTTACCTCTTAGTACCTACTTAAAAAAAAAAGGGTACTGATTTGTGTTTTTATTGCTTTTGTAAGAAAAAAAAATTACTTTTTATAACTTTTTTATTAAAAGTTGTAGTTTTTATATAAAAAAATTAAATTTTTTTTTCTTTTAATATTGAAATTTTGACTAATGGAAATGTATTTTTTTCAATTTTATATAAAATTACAGTTGTTGATAAAAAAATTGAGAGTTTTATATATAAAATTGCAACTTCCATGTTATATTTTTATAAAAACTTGCAAAATGGAATCATTCTCTTTGCTTAAATTGTGATCTTCCTTGTATAATTTAACCAAACTAATTTCAAAATGCACAGAAGAAAACACAATTTTAAAATTGCAAAATTTTGATGCATGCAGGAGGGTTACATTGTTCCAGCAAACTCAGAAATAAAGGCAGTGACAAGTGACAAGCTTCCCAAACCCATAATCTTCCATGATGGCCGCCTTGTCCAGAAGCCAACACCTATCATTGCTTTACTCACAATTCTTTGGATTCCTATTGGATTTCCCTTAGCCTGCCTCAGAGTTGCTGCTGGTTCCTTACTCCCTATGCCAATTGTGTACTATGCTTTTAGGGCACTTGGTGTTCGTGTCATTGTTAAGGGCAACCCACCCCCACCAGCCAAGAAATCTGCAGGCCAATCTGGAGTTCTCTTCATTTGCTCACATAGAACCCTACTTGACCCTATTTTCCTCTCCACAGCCCTCGGCCGGCCTATCCCGGCGGTAACCTACTCCGTTTCCCGTCTCTCCGAGATCATATCACCCATCAAAACCGTTAGACTGAGCCGTGACCGGGCCACAGACGCATCAATGATAAAGAAACTACTAGAAGAAGGTGACCTAGCCATGTGCCCTGAAGGTACAACTTGCAGAGAACCCTTCCTTCTTAGGTTTTCGGCGTTGTTTGCCGAACTCACCGACGAGCTCGTGCCGGTGGCCATGGTGAACCGCATGAGCATGTTTCATGGAACCACAGCAAGAGGGTGGAAGGGGATGGACCCATTTTACTTCTTCATGAACCCTAGCCCTACATATGAAGTGACATTCTTGAACAAGTTGCCAAAAGAGCTAACTTGTAGTTCAGGGAAATCAAGTCATGAAGTGGCGAATTATATACAAAGGGTTATTGCGGCGACTCTTTCTTATGAGTGCACTAGCTTTACCAGGAAAGACAAGTACAGAGCTCTTGCTGGGAATGATGGGACTGTGTCTGAGAAGCCTAAGGCCAACAAAGTCATGGGTTGCTAACTTTTGTGATTTCTATATGGTTTTTTTTGCATTGATCTTTATTTCCTGAAATTCTCAGTTTCATATTTCGAAAGATAGTAATAGAAGGATAAGAAAATGATAATGATGTATTTGAAAACCAGTGAACCGAATAAATAAAATAATGAGAAAAACAGGATATATATTATGAAATATGAATATTTCAACTATTGAAGATCATGTTTTAATTTTGATGTCTAGATTATTCATATAAGATAGGATGGCCGTTTCATGTACATGTGGCTCTGGTATGTATCTGAGTCCATAACTAAGCCAACAGATTTGCGTGAATTAAACAAAAACTATAGGTGAATTTACATTTAAGTGAAGGGTGTGCAAAATGAGAGAAAGAAAAATTTTGGATCTGTTGCTAACTGAGACACGGTCCTATTTTTAGAAATATACATTTACTTCTCTCTTTTTTTTTTCATTATTTATGTGTTTTAAAATTATACTCAACTCATTTACCACAAATAAATAAGATAGGTGTATATTTTCAAAATTAGAAAGGTGACAGAGTAATTAAACTGAATATCAGCGGATGTGATGCAATTTACCCAATAAAAAATTGAATGGATTTTTAAACAAAACTGTATTGCATGCATACCTTTCAAGAATCTTCAGGACCAAACTTCTTAGGAGCTTGAGGGGCCACTAACTTCTTTCTTAAGAAAGTCGGGTCGTACTTTAGAACATATGCAAAATGTTAAACTATATTATCAAATTAGTGCAAACTATTTATGCGTTTCAATTGCTTTCATCTTTTTTGAATTGTTGTTTATTGAAGGCAGATTTCCATTCTAGAAAACCTTACACTAACCGTCTACGGTGAAACTTAAACGTAAAACCTTGAAGACAAATTACATGTAATAAATTAGAAATAAGGCATTTGAACAACTACTTCAAGATATATATTATTTTTCTATTCTTCCCCCCATTACATTTTCAGATCGTAACTAATCTTTAAAGACTAGTTTGAATCGAGAGTTTCTTCTCTTTTACAATTATAAAACCCATCAAATCCCTTGCAATTTGAATGATATGCATAAAACCTCCTCACATTTAAAAAAATACATTATATTTCCTTATACTCTAATTTAAATGCACTTTACTTATATCCTTCTATTTTATGTCTATTAGCTCAAAGCAATACTCATATAACTATTATGTGAACATAAAAAAAAAAATCTTTTTTTTTTAAAAACCAAAAAATAATCAATATTTTCAATTTTAGTCCAATATATATGAATTTAATCTCTAAACGCCAGGGTATATAAAAAGTAAAATAAGGAGAGATATTATTCATTTCTTCAATTCAAGAAGTCTATAAAGATAAAATATCATCTCTACGTTTATTCTCCAAAAAGTAGATTTAGTTCTCTGATATTTTCAAAAGAAATGATGACTTTTAATGGTTATGTAACAGTTTACATTATGCTTATAGATAAAAATAGATGAATGTGAGTAAAGTGAATATGACTTAAAAGTATAAGGAGTTAGATACACCTTTTTTAAGGTTAGGAATTATATACACATTACTCAAAATATAAGAGAATTTTATACACTTTGACCAAAATTATGAATAGGACATGTAACTGCAACGTATTAAATCTGAAAAAGAAACCATGTAATACAAAGTAAAATCATTTTTAATTTGAAGAGTTTAATCTTATGTTATGTTTATTTGACTTGAGATTCGTCAATTTTGTTTAGTACAAACCAACCTTAAATTGAGACAGAACCATTCCAAACTTCAATAGTTTTCTCTATTAAAGCACTCTCCAAAGTTATGAGAATGCTTGGGAGAATAAAAGAGAAAGGAGGGATGGGAAGAAACCATTGGTTTCCTAACATTTTGTTTGAAACCATAAGTAAACTCAAATGTAATTCATTTACAGATAAATTCTTCTTAAAAGCTTGCTGAGATATGTTACTCAACAATTAAGGGTTAATTTGTGTGGATATCACTTGCCAAAATTAGTTTTGGAAAGAATTAATTTTGGGCTAATTAATTTTGAGTTTTATAGTTGGGAATGGAGGTTAAAAATTAATTTTGTAAGATGTTTTGTTTTGGGTTTGTGAAGAAAATTTAAGTGTGAAATGATTAAAAAGATTTAAAATGTTACATAAAAATAATAGTATAATAAAAAATAAGGTTAAGAAAGAAAGTTTAAAAATAAAAAGTAAGAAGAAAAAGTAAATGGAAGTAAAATGAAATAGAAGTAAGAAACTAATATTTACTTCTCCTCACAATTACTTTTGAGGCAAAAGTAATTTTGCTTTTACATTGACAAACAAACTTTTCACCTACTTTATTTGTATAAAATTGGGCTTCCAAATTAATTTTGGAAGCTATTGAGATTAACGAGCACTAAATTTGTCTGCAAATCATGTTGCATATAAAACGTTTTACTTCCAAATCAAAAACCAAATTTTATAATATTTATGTAAAATTCATTTTATTTCACATAAAGCATATGTTATACTATAGCTTTACCTTCATTCTAGGTTTTATTTACCACTAAAACATCAAAATAAATATTTCAACCAACATTCATTTTTAATTCGTTTCAAACAAAAAATTTATTTATAAATCAGATTAAAATTAATACTGTTGAAATTGATTTCAAAAATTAAAATTTTTATAAATAAGTTGAAATCATTTTCATTTAAATTAATTAAAATTTTAGAAAAAAATAGTTTCAAACACTACAAAAAAAAAAAACCCTTAAAATAGTGGTGATTATGCAATGTATACAGTGACAGTTTGAACCATCAAAGAGTACAATGGCGGTGGTTATGAGAACAGCTGGAAAACATGATATCGAGTCGACATTAGTGGTAGTTAAACGGAACCAGCAAAAAATTTGTAATTTAATTTAGTGGCTATTACTATTTTTTAAAAAAATTATAATTTAATTTAGTAACGGTTAACTATTTTTTTTAAATTTACAATTTAATTTAACAGCGGTTAATTAACTGCCATTATTTTCAATTTATTTAATTTTGAGATAGTTCTTTAACCACTACTAAATTTTTTTAATATTTTTTTAAAAATTTCAAGCCATTCAATTTGTTCATTCCATTAATTAATGACACTAATGTTATAGGTAAAAAATGACCTTGCGAGGACGAGGCAATCTCAAACCCGGCAAAGACCAAGTCACCCATCTCGCTGAGGATACCCCGCGAGAGTCATCTCGCTTATCGCCCGGCAGCGACGCAATGAGGCCTTCTCGAGACCATCTCACTAGACAGCCAACTATCTGACCTGAACTCGTTATTCTGCTACAACGACACCAAGCTCGCTACAGCAATCCCCCATAGTGACCCCGAGCCAGCGACCCCCAACTCGGGATGATAAACATCTTGCACGGTAAAACAATACCGAGCAGCAGACACAAACAAATGCAAGTCTACCGCTAACAAGAGGGGCTCGGCCCATAGACAGAAGCCTGCAACAACTGAATTGCAAGAGTCTGTCTGTCCTTTCTATTTATTTCTTGATGTAACTCAACTCTATCTCTTCCCTCCTCTATAAATAGGAATGTATTGTTAGAAGAGAAGGGAGGAAGAAGCTTGTATGCCAAAGCTCTATAAAAATCCCTTCTCAAGTATTAATAAAAACTCTGTCATGGACATAGGGTTCGGTATCGCCCGAATTTAGCCGAACCACGTTAAAAACACCACATCCCTCTCTCCCTTCTTCCTCTCCCTCAGTCCCTTCGCACTTCGGAAGCGGCTTAAGATCCTTGAACTCACTCCCTATTGGCCGGAATCTAGGACACTTCGTATGAACCAAATTCTGAAGTCAACATCTTTGGTGCCATCTGTGGGGATCCATCTACTCTCTGAAGTCCCCATTGCAGCCTAACAATGGCGAGAGGAAGAACCACTCGGAGCTCAACCACTCTAGCCCTCCAACCGACGGACACTCCCATTGTGGGGGCTCATCAACGGTCTATCGTTATCCCTGAAACTCAAGAGGCTTAAATGTTTGACCAACCCCAACCAGGACTCGAAAACATGGTAAGAGAGTTGGCTGAAACTGTAAAAGTGCTGGCACAGGCTCAAGCTCAGAGCACACAAAGACAGGCAGAAATCATGACATAGCTCCAGTAGTTTCGTAAAGAAGCTCAGAAGGAAACTCACGAAGATCGTGACAGCCAACAACTGGGAGGCTCACCACAAGCAGAAAGCTCCACCCCTCAATCTGAAACACAGAACCAGACGATGGACGAAATCCTCCTAAGGCTCAAGCAGCTCGAAGAATGCCCATGGCCTTAAAGCAAACAACCTTGCTACGATGAGAGTTCACCATTTTCTGTGGAGATCAAGATGTAGCCTCTCCCACAGAAGCTCAAAGTGCCCGCGATCCGCTGTACGACGGGAACAATGACCCAAGCGACCATCTGGATGCATTCAATGTCCAGATGGATCTTCAGACAAATAACCCCTTGGTGAAATACCGTGTCTTCCTGGCCACATTAGGAGGAGTATCTCGGGCATGGTTCAGACACCTCCCGGCTCACAGCGTTAGTAGCTGGGAAGAATGCCAAAAGAAATTCATTGACTAATATCGGGTGCTCAAGAGGTAACTCGTGCTTCCTTGCCATCTCGCAATGATCTTCCAGCGTAGGAATGAACCACTGAATGATTATATAGCCTGATTCAGGCACGAAGCTAACTTTGTGGAGAATCCTTGGGATGAAAGTCTCTTAACAGTCATCTCAGCGAGACTTTACAAAGATGAAAAACTATATAGAAGCCTTTACAAGTCCCCAGCTCGAGACTTCGCTGAATTTTATGAGCGAGCTACCAAATAAATAAGATGGGAAAAAACCTTCAGAACGAAGGAACCCAAGCAAAATGTGGACCCTAGCGGTCCTATCACAAGCAAAAAGAGGAGTAGTGAGAGTCATGATAACCCCACTCCTCAGTTCGTGAAGAAAGTAAAGCCTCAGTGACCCAGAGCTCGCTTCGAAAGCTACAACATCCTATCTGATACACAGGATAAAATTTTTGCCACGGAAAAGCACAACGAGGACTTCAAAAGGCCCAGACCAATGAGAGCCACTACCAAGTCCAGAGATCCAAGCAGATTTTGTGCTTACCACAATGAGGCTGGACATACCACCTTAGAATGTCGGGTACTGAAAGATGCCATTGAAAACCTCATCAGAAGAGGTCGACTACAGGATTATGTGGTAAGATCGTCAGAGCATCGCGCTCAACAGGTTCAGCGAGTTACTACCCAGGAGCATAAGCCCTCCATCAGAACCATATTCTAATCCTGTAACATTCACTTGTCATCAATAACGATAAGTTGTATCAACTATTGTAAGCTGAATCAATGTAAGTTGCCGATTGGCTGAAAAAGCATTATCAAGAACAGCGAGTTTTCACTCCGTCATTGCAAGGACTCATCCGGGGGTGAGACGACGCGAGGCCTACCCTGTCGATACATCCAGAGCAAGCCATATCTCATGAACTGTGACCAAGAGTACAAATTCCCCAGCCACTGAGCAATGAGCTTACTGTGGTACGAGCATGTGATCTCGCTATGTGACAAGCCATCATCTCAACAAAAACAAAACCTGTCCGAAGGTGAGACAGCTTAGAGCCTACCTCGCGTCTGAGGGTGAGACTGCCCCGGAGCCTACCTCGCATCCGAGGGTGAGATGGACCAAAGCCTACCTCACGATAGCACAAACAAAAACAAAACCTGTCTGGGGCCAAGATAGCTCGAGAGCCTACCTGGTGTCTAAGGGTGAGATGGCCCCAGAGCTTACCTCATGTATGAGGGTGAGACGGCCCGTGAGCCTACCTCAACAGTGTTTCTAAATTGAACAATGGACAACAGCATGCCACATAGTAGGGACGCCAGAATGAACTCATCATAGCTCTCATGCAACACATACATTCATGGCTAGCATACGGCCAGATAATCACAATTTGCACACCTGATCTCTTATCAGTCGCAGCTCACATGCAACCTAACTCTCACTTGCCGAAGACAACCAAAAAAAAAGGCAGAGAACTAAAGCGTAGTCGATTGGCTAAAGACACATTTCATTAATCATCAGAAATGTACAAACAGTGATGCACAAAGCATCTATTACAACTTTCAAAAGCTACACCACAAAGCCTCAAAGAGGCAAAGTTACATCAGTTGAAGAAGAAATACAAAAATAAAGGTAGGAAGCCTACAAGCCTAATACTACCATTCCAGCAAGAAAGCAATGAGCCGACTAAACTAGGAGGCAAACTCCCACCAATAGGAAGACCAGCAATTCCACTCCTGCGGTCTTCTCCGACCAAGTCGGCGGTTCTTGCTAGACCAAACCCAACGTAGCTCAAGAGGACGCCAAGAGTCCCAACAGCCATGCTGGATTCTATGAAGGGAGCCAAGGAAGATAGTCCAAGATCAGCACAAGATCCCCTAAGAGCCCGTCAAATGGATCCTATGGTGAGACCACATGCAACAGGCTATCCATGTCTCCCAATACTCTGTAATAGGTCATCAATGTCTCGACGAGCTTCATCGGAAGCCAAGACACCAAAAGCACAGGGGGCTCATCAGTCTCCTCCATCGAACTTCTCTGAGGCGAAAGAGGAAACCCCTCAAGGTATAAAAAGACCCACTAGGCCCATCAAAGAATCTAGAAGACATCTGGCTAGTCTTCATCCAATGGCCCAGAACGAGCGACAATGCCACGCCAACAGCCAAAAATGGCAAACAGAGGAAAGCATGGCCTAAAGCAAAGTGAAAAGATATCTGAAATGACGGTCCAATCAAGCAAGGACTCTGACTGGAGATTAGAATAAAGCCTTGAAGAATTGAAACTCCCTGTCCGCAAAGCAAACCCAGAGTTGGGGGGGCTTATGTTATAGGCAAAAAACGGCCTTGCGAGGACGAGGCAATCTCAGACCCAGCAGAGGCCAAGTCACCCATCTCGCTGAGGATGCTCCACGAGAGTCATCTCATTTATCGCCCAAGAGCAACGTAACGAGGCCTTCTCGAGACCATCTTGCTAGACAACTGACTATCTAGCCTGAGCTCGCTATTCTACTATAGCGACACCAAGCTCGCTACAGCAATCCCCCACAGCAACCCCGAGCCAACAACCCCCAACTCGGGATTACAGACACCTCACATGGTAAAACAATATCAAGCAGCAGACATAAACAAATACAAGTCTACTGCTGACAAGAGGGGCCCGCCCCGCAAACAGAAGCCTGCAGCAGTCGAATTGCAAGAGTCTATCTATCCTTTCCATTTATTTCTTGATGTAACTCAACTGTAGCTTGTAATTAATGTATGTAACTTTTCCCTCCTCTATAAATAGGAATGCATTGTTAGAAGAGGAGGGAGGAAGAAGCTTGTATGCTAAAGTTTTGTAAAAATCCCTTCTCAAGTATTAATAAAACTCCACCGTGGATGTAGGGTCCGGTACCGCCTAGATTTAGCCAAACCATGTTAAAAACACTGCATCCCTCTCTCCCTTCTTCCTCTCCCTCAATCCCTTCACACTTCGAAAGCGGCTTAGGATCCTTGAACTCACTCCCCGTTGGTCGGAATCTGGGACCCTCCATATGAATCAAATTTCGACGTCAACAACTAATTATTTCGATAAAATAAAAATGTAAACCTATGGTGTAATAAAAATGACATTCATTCAAATATAATAAAAATGGTATTCATTCAATTCAAAGGTATAACCAAAAGTTATAACATCAATCACTTTTACATTCCAGTTAAAAACTGTTTAAAATAAAAAATGCAATAAAACCTAAGAAAATTGGCTAGGATCAATGGTATTTCTGTCTCGATTACTCCTTCCTGGAGATCTCCTTGCATTTACAGGTGAAAATTGATATTCCAAATTAACATCAACCCCATCTTGCAAAGAAAAAAAAATATCTCATACTGAAGAATTACTTAGGAATTCAGACATGCAAAAACAGTAATTCAATTATGTCATAGTTTAGCAAAATTTTGGTTTGAAAACAAGAATTCAATTACCCATAAACTAACACAATTATACTATAGTTTGGAATACATATGCAGAAACCAAACATTATATTGGTCCAATTATGCAGAAAAATAACAATTCAATTATGCAGAAATTGGTCAAATTATGCAAATAAAAAAAATAGCAATTCAATTACTAATGTCTTTGACACTCATGACCGAAGACAAACCACATTGAAATTCATCCTGACCAAAGAAGACAAGAAACAAAGATACTAATGAAGTTTCCAAACCATACAGAGTTCTAAGAAAGGAAACATATATCAAGTGTGGGAATTGTGGTCAATTACTAGAAGTGTCAAAAAGTGTAACCAAAACTCAATTACGAATGGGAGAATGATCAAAGTCAAACAATCCAATCGAAGGCTTAAAAAAGCAATGCAATAAAACCAAATGCAGTTGTAACCTAAGCAACTGGTTCAAGCAGAAGTTGTGTAGCTGTTTGTACGCATAGTCATAGCTTATTTCTAGCCTTCTTCATGTTTCTTGTGTGTTTTTCTTCCTTTAACCCTTAGGAAGAAAATATGCATGCCTGTTCAGTAAGAAGGGTTGGGAATGTTGCAATTGGATAAATTTACTAAAGCATGTCTAGCTAAACAACTTTTGGAGAGTTATTGCTAAACCACATTCATTAATGAGTATAATTTTGATTCAGAAATATGGCAAGGGGGATATAGAACATTTAGGAGACAGAACACATGGTGGATCATGGAGGTAGAATGGCATTGCATAATCATCTCAAATTATAACTTCAAAGCTTAAATGGAGAGTTAGGACAAGAGATATTAGAATAAATAGCAGATACTGGTAGCAAACTAATAGGCATCTTTCTCAGCTTGGTGAATGGGACAAATACAAAGACAACTTTATGAGGATCTAGTTAAACATGAAATCCTAAAAAGCCCCCTTCAATGGTGGGGCCCCAGATTGGTTGGCTTGGATAGAATCTACCAATGGTACCTATTCTGCCAAGAAAGTCTATCAGATTTTGACTCATGCAAGAGGATAGTAAGCAAAATCTGGAATTTCCATGGCAGGAATTATGGAATCTTCCATTGACCTATAGAGTTATGGTGTTTTTATGAAAGCTATGTCATCACATTCTTTCAATAGCAGGTCTTTTTAATAAAAGAAATATTGAGGTTGATATGATATGTTCACTATGCAATATACAAGAGGAAACTGAAAATCATTGGTTCTTACAATGCCATTTTGCAAGAGCAGTTTGGTTTGGGATTGGATTAACTATAAGACCATACCATATTCATATCTAGAATGGAGTCATGGTTATGGTCATACCTTGAAGCTAGAGTTATTTAGGCTCATCTTTATTTTGAATTAACCTATACTATTGCTATCACTTTTTATGTTATTTGGTAGACAAGGAGTAGGGTGATATTTCAAGGAGAGTAGCTAGACTTAGTTCAAAACTTAAAGCTCATTTCCAAACTGAAGGCAGATTACACCAGAATGTAAGGCATCCATATGCAATTTTGCTTACATATCTATATCAACAAAACTTCATATTTGGTAGCAAACAGGAATGTATCACCAAATGCAAGTATTCATGTAGTTGGAATAATAGATTTGACCAAGTTTTATGCATAATACCTGTTAGTCAACAGGTGGCTGATTGGACAAATAGGGTGGAATGCACTCACACATGGCCTTGATGTAGTCCATAATGGCTTGCACCTGCACCCGTGTTTCAGCCAATTCCTACTAATTTTGATATAGCTCTAATTTAAGCCTATGAAATTCTTCTTGGTTCATAAGATTGGAGCCCAATGAATAGCTACCACCTCCTCTTTGAGAACTGCTCCCAAACATGCTAGTGAGACAAGCACCCATGCCTAGTCCTTGAAGACAACTTGGGTGCTCCTTCCCAAACACTTGCCCAAAAGCATCATCTAGGGAAATTATTGAAAGTTGTGTTTCATCTACTTGGCTCGAGGCTTCTTTCAATTTTTCCTAAGTAAACAACAAAACATAGGTATAAATATCAAATGATTACTGTTTTGAAAGTAATAAAGTTTTCAATGAACCCTCACCCCTATGCTCCTTACCTTGTCATTCATGTATGAGCCATTACTTCTCCTATGAATAACATCCCACAACTCTGCCCGTCTAACGAAACCTTGTCTCAATTCGCTGCAAATATCTTAAACAAAATGTGAGGCACTCTTTGGATATGTACCATTCAGCAATGAAACCCTCTAGTTGAGCCCTATTGCAAACATAGGACTTTATATGTCCCAAATATCTACATAAAGGAAGATGTCATTAGGAAAGAAAAAAAGTTCACTTACAGGTCATAATTAAATGAACGAAATCAATAATTACCTCTCAATAGGGTACATCCACCGATATTGTACTGGACCTCCCAAACAAAGTTCATCAACTAGATGAAAACACTAATGAACCATAATGGTGAAGAATGATGAGGGGAACAACATTTCCAAATGACAAAGCATAAGAACTATTCGATGCAGGACATTCTTGAGGTCAACAAGGTTGAAGGTTTTATGACATATTTGTTTGAGTTGAACCAACACTGCAATTAATTGGTTTGGCAACATATTATGTATTGCATAGGGTAGTAATTGCTCTATAAGTACATGATAATCATGGCTTTTCAACCCAAATAACTTGTATTGTTTTACGTCAATACACCTAGAAATGTTGCTTGAATATCTATCAGGCATCTTCATATTCTTTAATCCTCTTAAGAATGCATCATTCATTATGTTTGTCATTATAAAAAGAGATGGTTGGTATTTTCCTTTGTCATCAGGCCACAAGTCCTTTCTTATACCCATTGCCTGAAGGTCTTTCCAACCATTGAGATGGTCTTTTGTTCTCCTAGTCTCATTCAATAATGTGTAGATGAGATTGTCACACATATTTTTCTTGATGTACATGACATTAAGATTGTGACACAACATATTAGTCTCCCAATATGAAAGTTGAAAGAATATAGACTTTTTCTTCCATTATTGCGTATCAACCTCATCGTTATTTCGATGAGCTCACTTCC
The DNA here is from genome assembly GCA_026873985.1 of Saraca asoca. Lineage (NCBI taxonomy): Eukaryota > Viridiplantae > Streptophyta > Magnoliopsida > Fabales > Fabaceae > Saraca > Saraca asoca. Next base: position 42,667 of record JANHAO010000051.1, read on the forward strand.
CTTTAGCATCCCCCTTGTACTAGCTTCCCAAATGTAATATTGATGTTCTCCACTTGTCTGAAGATGTCTATGCCTGATAGTACTTTTAGAGAGTTTCTAAACTCTTGACTCCCATCAAATCGAAGCCTCATTACTGAAACTTATGATTTGTTCTAAGAAAACGATGATGCCCCCCAAAAATACCATTTTCTACTATAAGGCAAACACAGTGGAACTATATCAAAGTTACAAGCCAGGCAAGCTAATCCAGTGTGTGTATTCTAGCTAGACAAGGTACTAAGCCCTGGGAAATTGCTAATTGTCCACATTAGTGCTGTCCATATTTTGAACATCTCACACGTGGAGACATTGTAGGTGTCCACACCCTCTATCTATAACTCCTTCAACTCTTTTATAAGGGGTTGCAAGTAGACATCAATGTCATTTCCTAGCATTCATTTACCCATAATAATCAATGAGGGAATGAATGAAGTTAGCTTCATACACATCCACAGTGGCAAATTGCATGGTATCAAAATTACAGGCCAAATGTTATAATTAGTACTCATGGTTTCAAAAGGATTGAATCCATCAGTGGCTAGACCTAGGCAAACATTTCGAGGATCTGAAGCAAATTATGAGTGAGTTGCATCAAACTTCTTCCATGCTTTAAAGTCTCTTGGATACTTCATCCAACCATTGTTACAATTCCCAATTACATGCTAACTCATATGCTCAACTGTCTTAGTTGACATAAACAACCTTTGTAACCTTTGTTTTAGTGGAAAGTAACGTAACACTTTGACAAGTTGTTTATTCTTCTTACCCACAACCCTTTCCTTCCATCTAGATGCCTTAGATCTCTTGCATGTTTCTTTATTCTCATCTTCACCCCAACACAATATGCAATCATTTAGACAAGTGTGTATCTTAGTGTAATTGAGACCAAGTTTGGTGATGGTTCTCTTAGCCTTGTACAAAGAACTATGTATATTAGCATGCGCGAATACATCCTTCAATAATTCTAAAATCATTGTCATGGCTTTATCTGTCATGCCACACAAGCACTTGATGTGTTACAATTTTATCAGAAAAGATGGTTTAGATGTAAACCCAACAAGAAGAATATTCCATTTACCAATTCATCCTCAAATACAGTTGTACTTGTAAAGCTCATGTGTAGTCTTGTTCGATTATGATGTCAATTTTTAAATTAATTATGTGTTGATGTGTTGACCTTTCTGCCCTCAAATTTGGACAGAGATGGCAAATTATTGGTGATAAACAAGATATCTCCAATAACATTCATGCATAGCCCTTAGCAATGACCACTCTAAAGCTTTTGTTTACTAGAATAGATCTAAATTATCAGTAAATACCAAGAATACCTTAATAAGGAATGATTTTAAGCGATGAAATGCATATACAGCAACTGTTAACTATTATATTTGATTGAATTTTCCTTTTATCTCCTTTGGAATGGTGACAAGGGGCAAACCTAAGTAAGATTATTTAATATTTTATCACTATTTCCTTAAAATTCTTTCAGTCAAAGGATAGTTCTAATTAAACTCAACATACGTTGAACAAACTGCTTTGTCTGACTCTAATATAACATCAAATAGGAATTGATGTACAATCTATACATTCACAATAAACTACTCTGGTTCTTCAAAAAAGTTAAGCTATATCACCAAAAATTTTGAATGGAAATGTAAAAAAGAGAAATAGATTATCGAAGTAGACAGGGAATCCCTAAAACAGGGCATAGACATCGTTTGACTACATGCAAAACAAACCCTGTTCGACTGCAAGCACTGGGATTGGTGACGAGTAATGGCTACTGCTTAGTACTAGAAAGAGCTATTCTTCAAGGTCAATGACGGAAAGTGTGGGGGCCTGAGGTTTCATTTTTTGTCAAAACGCAAAGGTAAAGGGTGGGAAGAAAGAGTTTGGGGCACTATATGCAAAAGTGGTTTTGTTTTCAGTCAATTTAGGGCTTTAATATAGCGGTGGTTTCAACTTAAACCACCAGTAATGTTAAAAATCCCATAAAATATTAAGGCAATTTTGTTAACCACCACTATTAATGAAATTTGGTGGCAATTTATTTAACCACCGCTAAATAACATGTTTTTTTGTAGTGAAAGGAAACATAAGAAATCCTGTTTATCTCATTTTATATATGAGTAGAGAGTGATAAATTTTCTTTCACATTTATTTTGGACATGGGATTGGATGTGATATTCCTATTATAAAGGGGTATAATCATTAAGAGAATGTAAGAGTGAGAATAAAAAGTAAAATGTGTAAATAGTAGGATTGCTTTATAAGTATTTTGAACAATAGTTTAAGATATAATTAATACAATATTGTGCATGGAGAATTTCCCCAACCTCCCTTGAATATAGCCTTTCTACTTCAAATTTATTTATTTATTTAAAAGGAGACTACAAATTACCTAATTTTCGAAAATTTCTAAGCAAATAATAATCAAGCCATCAAATGTAGAACAAATTCATCATACTTATAAGTACACAAATTGGTAAAGAACATACTTAATGGATTTAAACTTCATTGTTCACTTAAAATGTACAAGTGTTATTTATGGCATTTACCCATTAAAGTAATAGTTATGACAATAGACTAACATACTTTTTCGCATTTAACCAAAATTCATAGCAATTGGAAAACTATAAACTCATTTTAGGTTTATTTAAAAAATCAAGAAATTTGTACATACTCTGCTCATAATAAATATGAAGTTATAATTTCATCATAAAAAAAGGGGTTTCTCTTGTACAAATGAGAGTTTGATGTATTACATACAATAACATCTTAACTGTCATATTGATGACATGTGTATAAGATATTTTTACAGGAAAAAAAATTAGTCAGTTAAAGGAAGAAAGCAAAGTGATTTACAAGATGGCCCTTGGAAAGTTATCTATTACAAGCCAGGTTGACAGATGGGATGGATTGTAATGAACGGTTTCCATTGAGAGTTGAGAAATGCCTTCTTGAGCATCTATGGCTTATTATAGTTGTTCTATTTTCGAGGCCACTTCCGCCATGTCGGATGACCTTACCTTGTATCCAAGCACAGCTAGAAGCTCATCCATGTCACCATTTGGAGCTTCTTCTCTCTAAATCTTACACTTGCCACTAGCAGTAGTGTCTCACTATCACTACTAAAGCTCACAGCCATGGAAGGGTCAGCTTAAGAAGAGCAAAGCCACAAAGTCAATCTAACCTTCTATCATGAATTTCCCATATAAATTGATAATGGACTATTTAGTTTCTATCATTACAAATCCTGTCCTTGCCTTTCCACCTTTAATTTGGGTGCTGTCCACTTGAAAAGTAACCCGATTGGGTGGTGTTGCATATTCCAACCACTAGGAAATGATGGATGAGATTGTGGCACAAACAACAAAAGAACAAAACTGTCAACAGTTCATTGACCCCTTTTAATCGATTGTAGGAATATCAATGCCACAAGGGCATGCTTCGATTGAGCTAATCACTATTATGCTTGGAGTAAAAAATTTGAATAATTTGCAATTGTAATCAGAAATGTAGGAAAGTTTTAAACAAGGGCATGGTGATATGTATATAACAATGCTTGAGGCTCTATTACAAATTCTAATATTTTAATGTTAATGGGTATATTCCTATTTTTGTTTTTGTATCACGCTTATTCATAATTTCATTCCAAACCTGATAAACGAACAAATAGGTGGTCTTTCCAATGTTACATGTGAATTTGATCCATAGGTCAAGAAAGAAATACTAGTCAAATTAGAGGAGCTTGCCAAAATCGCTTGGCATATGTAGGCAAGCACCAACTCCCAATTCTTTTCTCTTCTTTCTTTTTTTATAACTCATGATCAAAAAGGTTGAAATCCAAACTGAATCTAGAAAGCATTGATTTGAACCTAGCTTGTGATAAGGCCTTTGGTCGTAGAATGCTACCTTTTGTTTTCTCATTATATAGAACTAGGTAGAGACCATAAAGTGTTGCCAATCAAAGCAAGGAAGTATTGAAAAAGTAAAGCCACTTTTTGGAAAAAGGAAAACTTGTTGGTAAAAGGCAAAAACTTAAGAAATGATCAAAGTTCTAAAACAATGCTCTTTAATTAGGTAGGTAGGGATTAATGGAGGTGGTTGAAAATAAATATAGTGGTTAATAGGTAAGTCTTAATGAATGGTAAAATTTAGGTAGTGAGCATGGCTATAAATATGTAATCTCATATCCTCTTCTTTGTATCCCAATTTGTTAGTATTTCTCCTATTATAAGAGAGAAATTGCAATCCCTTTTGCTGTAGTAAACTTTCTTCTTCAGTCTACTATTTTTTACTTCAGTTGCAGTCTATGCTTCATACTATTACTTCCTAATAGTGATATCAAAGCTAGTTTATCTTTACTTCTAGCATGTGAGTTAATGAATGTCAATCTATGTTGCTTACTAGTAACACAATGCTTACAAAAGGGTAATGAAACCTTTTTGAGCCCTGGAAGAAGCTTTTGTTTAGCAAGAATCTTCAAACCTCATTCTGACATGTGGCCAAGTTCACAGTGCCACATCATGGTTGATTCTTCTACTGAACTTGCCGATGCAGTAGATGCTTCTCCTTCTTGCTATATTTCTCCTTTAAGCATGTACAGATATGTAGCTATCTTTTCTGCTTTCATCACCACAAGTGCACCTTTAACTATGTTCATGATTCCATCTTAAATATGAGTTTTGTACCCATTATTATCTAATTGTCCTAAGGATAATAGATTTTTCTTCAAGCCCTTCACATGTCTTACCTCTTGAATGGTGCAAACCGTACCATCATACATCTTTAGTTTGATGGTATTAATACCAGCAATCTCTAAGGCGTGATCATCTCCCATGAACACAGATCCTCCTGAGATAGGTTTATATTGGTGGAACCATTCTTTTCGAAGGGTCATATGCCATGTTGCTCCTGAGTCAATAAGCTAGACATGAGCAAAACTTCTTCTATCTTCAGCGACTGTTGTTGCCTCACTATATAAAATTTCACCATCATCTGAGATACTTACTACACAACCTGAGCTTTTGATGACTCAAACTCTTTGCCTTTGCCTTTTTCGTTCTTCTTGAGATGCCAACACTCCCTCATATAATGCCCTTTTTTGCCACAGTGATGACACTTGACATTCTTCTTACTTCTAGAACTGATCCACTCTAATGTTTGGCAAGCACCAGTTCTGTCCCTAAGAGGTGCAAGATACTTTGTATCTTTTATTGATGATTACTCCAGGAAATGTTGGGTGTATCCTATAAAGAGGAAGGCAGATGTATTTCTAGTTTTCAAAATATTCGAAGCACGGGTAAAGCTTGAATCTGAGAAGAAGATTAAGTGTTTTAGAACAAACAATGGAGGAGAATATACTAGTGAAGAATTTAATAACTTCTGTCAACAATAAGGTATCAAGAGGCAGTACACAGTGGCAAATACTCCATAACAAAATGGTGTAGTAGAACGTATGAACAGAACCTTGTTGGAATGAACAAGAACAATGTTGAGAACTGTAGGGATGGCCAAGTCATTTTAGGCAGAAGCTGTCAAGACCGTCTGTTATGTGATTAACTGGTCACCATCAACTACAATTGATCTGAAGACACCAATGAAGATGTGGACTGGTAAGCCAGCTAATTATTCTCGCTTACATATTTTTGGAAGTCCTGTTTATGTTATGTACAATCCCCAAGAAACATCAAAGCTGGATCCAAAATCTAGAAAATGTATTTTCTTAGGATCTGCTAATGAAATTAAAGGGTATCACCTATGAGATTCCACTACTCACAAGGTGATAACTAGCAGAGTTGTGATATTTGCAGAAGATAAAGTATAAGAAAAAGAAAATGACAGCACTGTAAATGAGAAGTCAGAGATTATTACAATTCAAGTTGAAGGAAGACAAGAATAAGAAATTTTGAATTCTTCGGAAGCAGCACCAGAGCACGAAGAATAAGAGCAAGCTGAGTTTGCGACTCCACAAGTTTGTTAGACAACTTGGGAGAAGAGAGAACCAGTTTGGCACTCAGATTACATTATAGAGGGAAATGTTGCATACTGTCTACTAACAGAGGATGGAAAGCCATCAACTTTTCATGAGGCTACAAAAAGCCAAGAAGCTTCTCTGTGGTTGGCAATAATGCAAGAAAAAATTGAAGTTCTCCATAAAAACAAAACATGGGATATTGTTCCATTACCACAAGAAAGGAAGGCCATCAAGAACAAATAGGTCCACAAGATCAAATAAGATGGCAATAACCAAGTGGAGCAGTATCATGCTAGATTGGTGGTGAAAGGATTTGCTCAAAAAGAAGATACTTACAACAGTTCAAGTGGTCTTGGCAATATGTGCTACTTTTGACTTTTACTTAGAGCAGTTGGATGTGAAAACTTCATTCCTTCATGAAAAACTTGAAGAAGAGATTTACATGTTCCAATCAGAAGGTTTTGAAGAAAAAGGAAAAGAGAATTTGGTTTGCAAGTTGAACAAATCTCTTTATAGTCTCAAACAAGCACCTAGATGTTGGTATAAGAGATTTGATTCCTTCATCATGAGCCTTGGATACAACAAACTTAGTTTAGATCCGTGTGCTTACTACAAGACATTTGGTGATGATGATTTCATTATTCTTTTGTTGTATGTTGATGGCATGTTGGTAGCAGGCCCCAACAAAGATCATATTGCAGACTTGAAAGCTCAGTTGGCAAGGGAGTTTGAAATGAACGACTTGGGACCAACAAACAAGATTCTAGGGATGCAAATTTATCGAGATAAAAATAATAGGAAGATTTGGCTTTCTTAGAAAAATTATTTGAAGAAACTCCTGCAGCCCTTCAACATGCAAAATTGTAAGCCAATTTCTACCCCACTTCCTATTAATTTCAAGTTATCCTCAAGTATGAGTCCTTGCAATGAAGCAGAAAGAATGGAAATGTCTCGAGTATCATATGCATCAATAGTGGGTAGCTTAATGTTCGCTATAGTATGCACAAGATCAGACATTGCTCAAGCTATGGGAGCGATTAGTTGATGCGTGGCAAATCCTGGTAAAGAGCATTGGAGTGCTGTAAAGAGGATTCTAAAATATGTTAAAGGTACCTCAAATATTGCATTATGTTTTGGGGGATCAGACTTTACTATCAAAGGCTATGTTGATTCTGATTATGCAGGGGATCTTGATAAAAGCAAGTCCACCTCAGGTTATGTGTTTACTCTTGCTAGAGGAGCTGTATGCTGGGTTTCAAAATTGCAATCTATTGTAACTACTTCTATGATAGAAACAGAATATATTGTAGCTACCCATGCTAGCAAAGAGGCGATCTGGCTACAAATGTTAATGGAGGAGTTTGGACATAAACTAGAGAAGATTGCTCTGTTTTGTGATAGTCAGAGCACTTTGCACTTAGGAAAGAATCCAACATTCCACCCAAAGACAAAGCACATTAGAATACAATATCATTTTGTACAACAAAAGGTGGAAGAAGGAAGTGTGGATATTCAGAAAATCCACACTAAGGATAACTTTACAGATATGTTAACAAAGCAAATCAATACTAACAAATTTATATAGTGTCCGTCCTCTTTTAGCATAGTGGAAATGTAATTGACAATAAATGACAAATATAGAAAGGATGTAAGAACTATATAACAAAAGTATCTTTAAGTGAAAGAATATTGCCAATCAAAGTAAGGAAGTATTGAAAAAGTAAAGCCACTTTTTGAAAAAAGGCAAACTTGTTGGTGAAAGGCAAAAACTTAAGAAATGATCAAAGTTCCAAAACAATTTTCTTTAATTAGGTAGGTAGGAATTAATAGATGTGGTTGGAAATAAATATGATAATTAGTATGTAAATCTTAATAAAAGATAAAATTTAAACAGTAAATATGACTATAAATATGTAATTTCATATCCCTTTCTTTGTATCGTAATTTATGAATATTTCTTTTATGATAAGAGAGAAATTGTAACCACTTTTGCTATAGTAAACTTTCTTATTGAGTCTATTAGTAGTTTTTATTTCAATTATAGTCTATACTTCATACTATTACTTCCCAAACATAAAAAATCTAAGCTCGATTTACTTCCCTGACTCTGAGGAGAGGATAAAGAGATTCGAATTGCATCTCCCTTTCGTGTGGTCCACCTATTGAGCTTTCTTTCCAAGTTCTTATGCCCCTGGGCATAAAACTGTTCTCAAGCCAAATGAAAAAATCGTAGTATAGTTACAGTCAACACACTAGCAGTAGCGTCGCCGTTGCCGTCACTGGAGCTTGCAGGCATGGAAGCTTCAGCTGGATTAGGCCACAGCTGATAATGATCTCTTTTCATTATGAATTTTGCTTAAAATTCTATTGAATTTGGATTGAATTTAAACTAGGTCTCGGGAAATTTTTTGCTTCCATTAGTGGCGGTGCTAAAAAACCCAAGAGGAAGCAGATGAGAGAGAACGAAGGCCCTATCTACAATTGACAAAAACATAAAAGAGAGGCCACCTGATTTAAAGCAATCAACGGCTGCGTTTTAGCCTTGGCACAGCTGGAGGGGAGATGATGCCACGTCATGTGTTGTATCGCATCCAACTGTTGGACTATAGAACCTCCCTAAAAAGGGCTACATCTCGAAAACTTCCGAAGTTTTCTCTTTATATAAGCAGTTACCACTGGGGATCCAAGAGTACAACCCACTTGACATTATTTCTCGTTGGAAATATAGCACTAACGTAGTCATTTGATAATGCAATCAGCATGATAACATATTTTAGTTGGTTTGTTCGGAAAAAGAAATAAGAGAATCCATTTTATTTATAAACGAAATCTATTTATGCAATTGAGTATGCGTTTGTTTCTACCAAAAATAAACTTATATAGAAGACACTTATAAGAAAACGTTTCCAGAAATCTTTTTTTTTTTTTTTTTGTGAACAACTTAAGAAAAAAACATTTTGTCCTGTTTATGTCTTTCATATAGCGTATTCAATAATCAATTTTCTTTATATTAAAATGCTTTCATGACATAAGAAAAGAAGTTCTTTACTAGTAATTCAAAATGGAAGTACATTTTATATCAAAAACATCAAACAAGGACAAATATTCAAATCCTTTTTTTTTTTTCATCTTCATGACATTTATTTACACTTAATTGATTTTAATCAACATTATTAATTATATCTGTCAACTTTTTTTAATTATTCAATTCCTTTTTCAATCCAATTAAATTGAATATAAAAATGATAGGAGAGATATAAAAAAGGGATACGTATAAGGGAAGAGAGTGCATTGGGTGCCAAGGGGGGTGAGGTAGGTAATGAGAGAAGCCAGGGGAAGACAGAAGGGGGGAGGGAGGTAAAGAGAGAAACCAGGAAAGGAGGAAAAGAGATGGCTTGTAGAGAGAAAATCGGAGATTACAGGAGATGGAGGCAGCCTATGATTTAATATAACTAGGAAGGCAATTTTTTGAGTTGAAATGAGAAGTCACTTCTTTTAAAAATGCATTCTCAATTTATATTGATCATTCAAAATACACTCATTTTATATTTGATCAATTTAATTTTCCCTTTAACTCCACACATCAAGTTAGAGAAACAATTTAGGGGGGAAAAAAACATCATTTCCAACAAGCAACCTCAAAAGTTATAAATTCAAAACTAAGAACTCCACTAATCTAATCAATGACTTGTAACAGAATAACTACTTGATCGATTTTTGAAGAAATCTATTTCATTTAAGTGACTTGTAACAGAATAACTAGTTGATCGATTTTTAATAAATCTATTTCATTTGAAATGAATTATTTTCATGAGCATGACACTTGTCTAAGAAATATGGCGTCTTCGGAAGTAAACACATATCTTCGATCGCTTGAGACCATTCAACACCAGACCCCACATTATAAACATACTGGTGGTAAAACCATCTTTTTCCTCAATAAAAATCATAGCACTAGAATTCAACCCAAATAATCCAGTTGTTGAGAAACTAGTACGGAAGGACTTTATTTAATTTATTGTTTACCCTTTTTTCCTTACTTTCCAAACAGACCTTAAGGGGTATAAATACAAGTAACCAGATAGAATTGGCATGAAGAGTTCTCATTGGCATGTAACAAAGAGGAAAAAACTAAGTCAACCTAATGTTTTCTTAAACAGAAATCAGTGGCTCTAATAATAAGATGTCTTATAAAAGGATGAGAGAAATGGAGGACCCTGCAAAAGATTATACACATCTCCATCCTCTAAACAAATCTCCAAAGGAAAAAGAAGCAGAATGCGAGAACCAAGCATATACCTATACCCTCTATACAAAAACCAATCCAAAATCTTATGTACCACATTATAAAAAGGGAAATAAACTCTCAACCTAAACGTCACATGATTGCTTGAGAGAACTGGCTCAAACTGCCAAGGTCGCATGAGTCAAGGCTATACTCACGATAGCTTGTCAGGTATACCCGAAGAATTACTGACAGAAGAACAGCAGCTTCCCTGTGTTTCTTTTGCTACTTCCTTCATGCTGAAAGCGCCACTAGCATATGAAAAAAGATCAACGGCTGATCAAGGTCATTGACATTTCCTAGTTGTAGATTTTTACTGGCCTCTCAAATGTGTGACGATTCTGCAAAATTGAGAAATAATCATTGTAGGCTTCTGAAACCTGCAAATAAGTTATTTCAAGTGGCATTATAATAATCTATGCAAATCCTTTCCCACTACTAGTTTTAATCGAGTATTAACAGATCACAAATGCATAAACTCAAAACTTCCCACAAAATCATAAGGCTGCCAGGAGTTACATACACGGAATGATTCATGCCTGAATGTCTTTTTGCTTGGTAAGAGAGACTGATTTAAAATAAGAGCTAGACTACGCAATAGAAAAACAGCTAAAATTTTCCATCTTCCTCTCCTCCCCTTCTTTATTGTGCTTTTCTTCTTCTACCGCTTCTTTCTTCTTTACTTGATTAACAATTTAGCTTCTTAATATTTTATAATCTATAGTTGGAAGAAAACACAGCATTACTAGTTACTAAATAATACAAGAATAGAAGGATAATTTGGGAAGCTTTTTGCCCACAAATTTCAAGTTTTGGAAGTAGTATTGCCAAGAATGCTACTTGGGATTTTGCTTGTTTTGCTGTCATATGGTGCATTTGGTTAGAAAGAAATGCTAGAATTTTTAGATTCAAGCCGAGACTAGATCTCTATTGTTGGGTAGGATTTTGTTTGTAGCATCTCTTTGGTTAAAAGCTAACGGTTACTTTAGAGGATTGGCTCTGTCTGATTTACATAGGAATTGGACTGCAGCTTTGTCTTGATAGACTTTTTTCCTTTTTGGGGATTCTTTGTCCTCTTTTGTTCTTTGTTTCTCTTCTATAAAAGGTCTTTTTTTCCAATCAAAAAAAGAGAGGAGAAGGATGAAAACACTGGCACTAATGAAGCTTACTACTAAAAATTTGTCACCAATTTCCAGTACAACCAATATATACAAATGAGAATATATTTTAATATTTACAGCTATCTCTTGGTACAGCAGAGTAAAATTGTTACAAAAGGTCCATAGAAGCAACATGTAGATTTCTTTCAACATAGCCCATCAGTATGGTATATCTTAAATAGGTTTTTGGTGGCCTTCCGCTAATCATTGGTTTTTCTTGCACTCTTGGACCAGTGCTTGCATAATGGGCAACGAACACATTAAGGATCTACAGTATACTTCCTAGGTATTGTTGTAGCAATTTAGAATCTGTGGTTAGTGCTTAGATTGTCATACTAGAAACTTAATAGAAAAATTTTTAGCCTTTAGCTCTTTCATTGGGAACAGGGTTCTCATCTCAGGAGTTTTATGGCATTCAATGAGAAGCTACTTTCCCATGGTTTTTGTCTGGCAGGCAGGTGGACTCGAGGAATCTATAGTTCTTATTCCCATGATTCATAGGATGCCCTATTCTCTATGTACTCTCCCTTATGCAATAAAAACAGTTTAGGCAATTATAGCAATTTCTTGTGCCATGACATATCCAAATATGTATTCCCTCAATTTCATAAAGAAATTGCCAGCATCAATTTCAGAGATATAGACACCTCCTTTGCACACGGGACCAATGGTGCATTCTTAGGGGCCCACTGTTTACATCACGCGTCTCTCTCTCTTTCCATATAGGCAATGTCAATTTCCAAAATTGAGGGGACTCATCTGCTATATCAACTAAATGAAACTTTACAGCAGTTAGAATTTTGATGATTCTAGACTCATGGGAGCCCCAAGTCCCAATCAAATATATCCAAACTAGAAACCCACTAGCCCTCAAAAGAAATTTACAGGCAGTAACATCCTATAAGTATGAGTATTATCATATATTGGATATAAATTCTTGCCCAATACCTTTGTAAATGCAAACTGAGCTAAATTTAACTGCAGAAAAAATATATGGTCAAGAACTTGGCAACCACATGGAGAAGAATTTTCATTTTGCTATTGGGAAATAGAAGAGAAACAAATAAGAGGTTTTTGCTTCTCAGAAAACATTCTCAGATATTTGCTAAAAAAAAAAAATTGTGCTAAAAACATTCTCATAAAAAATAATACTCTTCAACTTTCTTGAGTTTCACTAGAAGGGGAAGTGATCTTTCATTTCTCGACAAAGCCACAAGCATTGGCTGGGAAACTGTTTTGTGGACTGACTAGACAGTTTCTATGCAAAACATAAAAACTACAGAAACAAGATACTTTCTGCACCAAACACTCAGAAAATTCAGGGAGTTATTTCTTGTAAAACAAACCAACCTTAAAAGTTATCTGAAAAATGTATCCCCATTTTTATGATTTAATGTGGCTGAACTTTGATTAATCAGATACATCATTTAATGTGGCTCTCTCTATTCAAAACATTAATAGTCAAACATTATTAGTTTCGGAAACGATATTGTGTCAAGCATGGAATAAATTGATTGCAAATTTTTAAAAACGTAAGGTACATAATAAGCAACTTTGATGGAAGACAACGGAATGAAAGGAGAGAGAAAGAAGCTCTATCCTCAAAATATGTAAACTAAAAATGGGAAGACAACAATCCCTTTCCCTTACTCCCAAACAGACAAATAAATTAGTACCAATAAACATGTTTCTCCAAGTCATAACTGATTCTCAGTACTTACAATGTTTTTTTCAAAGTCATAATAAGTATTTCATAAAAAAATAGATATCACCATACAAAATAATATCAATTAATTCCTTAACCTATATATCACTGTCATATCCTAAATCATCCAACAATTGCAGTATCCACATATCAGGCTTCTGATTTGAGCAGATACCATCTACAGTCCATCACTAGAATTAAAGAAAGGGTTTAGTCATACCTGGTTGGCTGTATAGGACCTTTTCGGAGCATTGTCAGTATGTTCCAACCCAAGGTATTGCTCCCAAGCACCATAGATATCCCTTCTCTGAACAAGGAAACATAAACATTACAAAAGGGGAAACATTCTACTCAACCAATCCACAGCATCAGACACTAACACCTACATAACTAAAGGAAAAAGAAAAGCCACCATGGAGAGAGAGAGGGTTGACACCTGAAATCGAGCAGAAACAATATCTGAATCTTGAAGGTACTCAGGCCGACCAAGTGACAAAAATGCAAACTTCCACTGATAAGACAGGCAACAATATGAAACAGTAATTATAATATTCTAAAACTATGACACCAAACAACAAGTTAGAAATAAATTACAAGTGCTTCACAGAAATGCAGCAAGATTATCAACCTAATTACTAAAACATCAATGTCCTAGAATAGACTAAAGTTGACATTTTAAAAGGCACTTGGGTTGCAATTTAGTTATGTTTTCAAGTCAACAAAACATGAAGAAACTAGTAAACTAGTAGTCCAGTAGACTCCAACAAACTAGTTCAAAGGGTTTCTAGTTGCATCAGAATGCCTAAACACATGACAGCTCAGCAAACAAGGAGATTTATTTCAGTTTATGAAATTATATTATAAACCATTCAGCACATAATACCTTTAAAAATTCCTCATCTGGAATTTGCAACTTCTTCTTTATCCGCAACTTGACTTCAGCTAATGTCTCACCCTCATGGATGACCAAGAAAAATGGATCTCCAAAATTCTGAACTTGCTGTTAATTAATCATCCCCACGCCAATAAAAATAATAATAAAAAGAATAATGCCTAATGATAAGCAATTCCTCAAAGCAAGACTTCTTGAGAGCTTTGGGTGAAAAGCAGCACAAGAGATGCATAAACTTTTAACAGACCAGAAAAAATGCTTTTCTTACCACCTGATTTTGAGCTGTATCTTTCATAAAATGATAAACATGGATCAGCCGGTCTTGAGGACCAAGGTTTTTCTCCTCTTCAGGAATCTGCAGAAATAGGAAATCAATGATACTTCTGGCAAGAGAACAAACCCAACATAAATAATAAACTAAGGAAGAGAAAGAATAAGGGTCAGACTACATCTCAACAGAAAAAAATGACTTATGACATACTCGTGAAGTAGCAAGCATATCATAATTGCATATACAAATATGCATGTGTGCATGGGTCCACTTAATAAAAAGGTGAAACAAGGTACAAACAATGGATGCTCAGGAGTTCATCATTATTTCTATCCTAGCAATCTAAATTTACTGTGAAATTCATTAATTGCTTGAAATACTTTAATCAGGGCAATAAATTGCCTCGGGTAATTCAATTCTTGTTATGCTGTTAAGCACTAAAGCTTAAAGTCATTAGGCATTCAGCCATTCTAAATTTTCTTTAGTCCCCAATTAAAAGCACGATTGTGTAAAACCAAAGCAATGATGCAAGAACTTTTATCTCACAACAAATGAAGAGCTCAAAATAATTATGTTCACGTCTTTCAAATTGGAGTAAAAATTAAGATTTAAAGACTTCCAGCAACCAAGTGAAATTGATTTAAGTAATATGATCCAATGCTCCCTGTCTCTCTTGACTGCTAACCTTCTCTAATTAAAACCAACATAATCCACTGAGTCATTAAACCTAAAGACACTATAAACCTTAAACTCATGATTTCTTATAGGATAGGACCTGTCAATTTCTTTTTCTGTGTCTTTGGTGGTGTTATGGACATTGTTTTTTATGTAAGAAAAGGAATTTGTCCGATGTGCAGAGAAAATGGAGACATCTATATTACTGACTAATTGCTTGCAACTTCTATTTTCTTTTTCTTTTTCCAATTAAATTAGAAATTAGAAAGAAAGAATGAATACTCAAAAGGAGAATAAATTGTACTCCTTATCCAATATTTCAAAACAAAAACACAAATCAAAACAGTAAGTTCTCCGGTCATACTTCTTATGTAGCAAAGAAACTCCTTTCAAGAAACAAGTCAACCAAAAAAAAAAAAAATTGCTTCATTATCACACATCATATAAAGCCCAGATACAGATACAAATTTTACCTCCTCTGCTCTTAATGTCCAATATTGATCATTAATATTCTCAATCTTCTCATTGAGAGGGAAAATCTGCAAAACAAAAGCAAATATAATTAAAAAGGTAAAGTAACTCAACAGGCAGCTCATTAAAGCAGTGTGATAAACTGAAGGTAGAAATTACTTGTATTTTTGTAATAGTAGGAGTGGTGAAACCACTGGACACACAAAAAGGAATGGGGATCAAACCTAGGATGCAATGGAAGGCAAAGCCTTCTAAGGGACATCAAATGCCATATGAGACAAAAGGCTCAATGGCAAGTAGAAATTGCTTTAGTATGTATATGTTCAATGAATTGTCTTATACACTAAAGCTCTAACTACATAATTATTTTCAACTGCGTCCTACATATCTCACTCTTGGTTATCCACAAATATTTGACAAAATTGATAAATATGAGTAAAGACAATCCTTTATTTCAGTACATAATGGAGAACACTACATATTCAAAAAGAACCAGTGACAATCAAGGTAGCAGCAAGAAATTCATGAAACAGACCAGAAATTGAGAAGGAAGAGAGGGAAGGGGGGGGGGGAAGCAATAATGCTAAACCTGTAAAACCAGTGGGGGGGGGGGGGGGGGGGGGGGCAAAAAAAAAAATTCTCAGTATGATAAGTGTT
>JANHAO010000052.1:0-58990 GCA_026873985.1 Saraca asoca
AATTCAATCAAGATACTTGTGTATACTCATCTCCAACGAGATTAGGGCAAGATCCAAGCTAATTCCGCATTTAATTTTTAATCTACCTCATATTATTGGGACCTACACATATCATCAACTTCATCATCAAATTTATTATCAATAGATTTAAGCTCATCTCTAGAATAAAAGAGAGATTGGTTTTTAAATACCTCATCATCTTTATCAAGTTTGGCCATGAGGCAGAAGAGAGGTCCTTCCTCAATTTCTTCTTCTTCTAAAAAGTCAGCTTGATCTTTATCCAAAAATGCTAGATTACCTTTCTTATAGGATGTCTTCCTCTTCTTTCTTTCTTTTTCTAGTTGTTTCTTCAAGTAAATAGGACAGTTTGGTTTGAAGTGTCTAATTTTTTTGCATTCAAAGCGGGTTGACTCATATTCATTTTTATTTTGGCTTTTCCTTTGTTAATTTGCTTTCTGTTTTCCTTTATTCCTCTTCTCATTAAGTAGTCTTAGATATTTCTTGCTTAATAAGAGTATATTACTTTCTTTATCTTTGCTTTCACTACTATCTAATTCTTCATCATCAAATTCAGGTCTTTTTACAGCCTTTAGAGCTAATGTTTTCTTCTTTCTATTATCTCCATTTTTTTTATGCCTCTTAAGCTCTAATTCATGTTCTTCTAGTTACCATAGAGCTTTTGGATTGATGGCATCCCCATTTTCAGTGATTCCTTTATGGTTATCACATTTGGCTACCATTCTTTAGTGAAAGATCTTAGGATTTTATAGACCAGGTTTGCATTATCAAAACTTCTTCTAAGCAACAAGAACTGGTTAGTTATGGTAGTGAATCTTTGAATTAAATCTTTAATTGACTCACCCTCTTCTATTTTAAACATTTCATATTTAGTTACTAAAACACGTACTTTGGACACCTTAACTTGAGTAGTTCCTACATGAGCCACTTTTAAGGCATCCCAAATCTGTTTAGTAGTAGTGCAATTTGAAATCCTTTCATATTCATCTGGGGAAAGTAACTTAACTTTAGAGGCAAGAAGGCACATCTTTCTTTCCTCTTCTATCCATAAGGACTTAGGCTTAGGTTTAACAACATCATTTATGAGTGTTTGTGGTGGATTATAACCTTCCTCCACAAGTTCCCACACATCAATGTCAGTTGCTTCAATTAAGTCTTTAATCTTTTGTTTCCAATATGTATAATGATGTCTGTTGAAACCACGTGGCTTATTCATAAGAGGATATTCAAGTAACAATATGAAGCTAGAATCCATTCTCTTTAAGAAAAATAAAAAGTATCAAGAGTCAAAGCTTTGATACCAATTGATGGTCTTAAAATATGGATCTTATCCTTTTTACGTTTGTAAATTTTATACTCTTTAACCCCGAGAGATTAGATTCTTGTTGCCTAAGGTTTTTCAAAAAACTTTCTATTGGAAAATAAAGAATGTATTGAAGTGACTAGTAGAATTAAGAATTCAATTTGCTATTGAACAAGTTAACACAGCTCAAACCTTAACATAATTAATGTAACTTTAAGAATGCAACAATTTAGAATTCAAAATAGCATAATATTAGAATATCAAAAATCTAGAATTGCCCTTAGATCAGAATTGCAGAACATTAGAAATGCAGCAATGCAGTAATGAAAAATGCAGAAAAGGTAAATCAACAAATACCAGGGTTTTAAAGTGGCTCAACTTCACCTGAAATAGTAAATGAAACCTACATCTACTAGATCAATCCTTAACTAGATGATCTCTTGTATTACAATTCATAGGATTTAAATCAGTCTCTTGAAAACCAGTTTACAACAAGATTTTATCAGGGTCTTACCTAGCCTAGATATAACAATTCTTCTATCTCTTTAGACTATGATCAACCTCATAACCTAGAGATCTACAAAGAATTCAATACACTCTTGAACTAACTATAATCAACCTTATAAATAAAGAAGATACAAAAGGAAGATTAACCTTTTCCTTTGTATCTCCAATTTTTTATCAACCTTAGAAACCTAAAAAACAAACAAGAATAGTAAAAGAAAATACTACCAGAGTTTGAGATAAAAATCTTAAACAACTAACTATGTAACCTTCAAAGAATCTAATCCAAGTAGTTAATTAATTATTGTTTTGAGAGAATGAGTTAGATCAAGTGAAGCACATGAGTTCTCTCTGATTTTCACACTCAAAATGATAAAGAATAATATAAGTTCTATGTTAAAAATGAGAGTAAGGGGGTATTTATAGTTGTTGTAACTAACATTTGAAAATAAATAATTTTGAAGTCTTGAATTGATTTGTGAATCGATTCATAGTGGTTATAACTAATTAATAACTGATTAATCAGTTTATGAAGATCATGAAGAAATTCATGACCAAATCGATGCATGAATCGATTATCCTCCATGTAAAAGGATTTGTGAATTGATTGCATAATCGATTCAGAAAGATTTCAAATGTTTCGATAAATACATTTTCAAAAACTTTTCTTCATGAATTAATTTGGGAATCAATTCATGTACATTCCACAAGATTTCCTATATGAATTGATTCATAAATTAATTCACAAAGTGAAAAATAATTTTTTTTATAAAAGTTTAACTTGTGAGAATGCATTAGAAAATATAGTTAGAAAACATTTGACTTAAGGTCATTTCATTTGATTTATTTTAGCCTCATATTAGCTATTATAGAAAATTATTTGAATAAAAAACTAATTAGATTACATTTACAAAAGATCCTATAAAAATCAATAAACCCTAAGACTAGGTTAGATTTCTTGATATCTTCAATGTCACTTGATTAACCTTCAGTCTGCAAAATGAACAAACACTTGAAAGCATATAGTTAGATCGTGACATCAAATAAAGTTGTTTTTCAACATTAAAACTGAAGAAGAAATGATAGCTACGCTACTAATCTCCCATAGCTAGGCTAACATGTTTATCATTGGTTGAAGACTATGCATCCAAATATGCAAGATGAAGACATTGAAGCAATGATTAATGCTTAGTTTGCTCACTAGTTTCACTCTTTTGTAAGTATGACCAATAATTACTTTTCCTATGTGACATGGTTTACAATTGTATGATGACATTTTGATATGAAATTATATTATTCTCAGGTTCACAATCCCTAAAATGGTGTGGTCCATCAATATCTATTAGATTGAGCTTGGGTTCCTCTAAAGGTGGTTAAAATATTTCCAATGCATATTGTCAAAGGGTATAAGTTTCATACACACCAATGGAGTTAAGGGGAAAAAAATAATTAATAGTGGAGTATACATGAAGGGCATAAAGAATGTCACAATAGGGGAAGGTGATTTCTATGACATTTTTAAAGAGATTGAATAGCTTGAGTATCTAGGATTACCGATTAAAAGGGTGGTACATTTCGATTATGAGTGGTTTGGTCCTGTGTTAGGCCATGGTATGAGAGTGCAACCCCAATATGACATAGTTGAAATCAAACATGCAAGATGATATGCCAAGTATGATCCCTTTATCATTGCATAACAAGTAACATGAGTGTATTATGCACCATAAGCCTCGGGGAATGGTCAAGGATAAACACATGATAAAACATGCTTACTAGGATGATCATATGTCTTATACACCTTAGTTAATTCTAATAGATAATTCAATTATTAGCTTGCATTATGAAGATGGTGGATACGGGGAGGTGAATGGGCTAATAGATGTAGAACAAGAGGGTAATGCCGATGAAGACAAAGATGAAGAGGAAAATGATGATGAAAAATATGCAAATAAGGAATCAGATAAATGAGATTACCATTTGATGCGTGACATGTTAATTTGTTACCTGTATATAGGAATGCTAAATTACTTTACTCATATTTCAATATATATTATTATTTTCTAGGTATGTTATGTGTGAATATTTGCAAATGACAGGCTACAGGGGTGGACGAAAAGGTAAAGGACATCAATCATAAGGATGAGGTTCCCCTGTGATTCCCTTAGTAGCAGTTCAGTTCATTTATGATGGTTGGTCAAAGTTCATTAGCTATCATTCCTCTTGGCTACATTTTCATACCCACATTTTGACCTATATCTAACCAAATAGAGCCACCTACACATGCATCAACGTAGAACCAGTCACAGCAATAGCATGACCTATCCCCAAAAACATAGGGGACACTATCACAAATGATGCCTCTATCTTCAGGAGTGGCATCTGCCTCCAAATAGTTTCCACTTCATGGGGTACCCATACTTGGTCTTGGGGAGACTGTTATGCCCTATAGTATGGGGTATGCATTCTTAATTATGAACTTTATTTTCTAATTTCTTAACTATGTTTATTTTTATTTATTAATCAAGTTTTACTTGAATCATAAGCCAGTAGGCATTATACACCACATCATCATGAGTAAGTATGAGGGTGTATGACCTACGTAGATGAGTATTCAAGAGCTCACATGCTAGTTGCTATATGCAGAGTTTGGGGGTCAAGTTCCTATAATTTGTTTACAATTTAAATTTATTTTTGAAATTGTTCTCTAATTATTTAATGCTTTCCTCATTTTTTAATTATAGAAGTATTGGTAATGAAACCCTTCTTACTATAAGGACATATGAAAAAACTTTAACCACAATGGTTCCAACAAAATGAATGGTGCGTAAGTAGAGCCGCACTCAACCTGGTTGGATCAGGGATGAAGAGTGGAAAAGCTTTCTCAAGTATTGAAAGGACCCTAAATTCAAGTAAAAGTTCAAGCAGAATAAGAGGAATAAAACATCAAATTAGTTGCATAAGGTTCTTCCTTGCACACTGGCGAATTCATCCCCATAGTAGAGCATCAGCTGTGCATGATAACATTATTTTAACTTAATGTTATTTATGCCATTTACATTGTTGTAGTTATGTTATACCACAATCTATACTATCCATAAAAATTTTCATGTTGTACAGATAATTGAGACTGGGGTTGAGCCACTTATGGATAACTTATTTAGCTACATCTACACCCAGAAGGACAGCTAGTGGGTCTCATATTGAACTGCATAGTCTTATGTAAGTAGTTTCTTTGTTATTAATGTATTGTATGTCTTGTAGTAAAAATATTACATTTAGAACATCAAATAATTAATTGTTTTAATTTGTAGGAGAATTTCAACAAAAGAAAGGAGAACTTGGCGCAGATTTAGGCTAGAGGTACCTAAAGGCTCTAAGAGCACATCTGGTTATGTGGCGAGGCCATTTGATTGTGATTTATGGGTAGACACCCTAGGATGGACCAAGAAGGGACGGGTTTATGGGTTGGTGACTAAGGCCATTGTGGGGATGGTTGCACTAGCCATTACATTTCACATCAAGATCGTGCCACATGTTGTGCTAGAGTAGCTTGTGTGCATTGTTATTAAGATACAACAATAGATACAAGTTATTTTCTCTCGGATGGAGGACTTTATGTAGAATTAATAGTAATAGCAAATCCGACATCCATTGTCTCCTCCTTCACCTCATCCTCATTCATATGGCTACAACCAGCCCCCTACCTATTACTAGCCACCTCTCACTTACATATATCTATCACCACCGCAGCCATCACTATAGCCAATTTGACCATTATTAGTCGAAGGTACTAGATGGCCTATTAACCTACAACAATAGTAGGATGCTATCTAGGATCAGGAGACTGATGATTAGTCCTTTTCTGATCTTAGGTTGTAGTTATATTTTTATATTTTTATTTGAACAATATGTTTCATACATCATTGATCTAAATAATAGAATTTTATGTATTATTTTACCAATTTTATATATTCATAACTATTCATATGCGTTGTATTTTAATTTTTATTATAAGTTAAATATTAATTTTTATCAATTAGAATTAAAAAAATAATAAAATTATTTTTTATTACAAATTAAAGTTATTTTTAATTAAAAATAAAATTTTAGAAAATTATATTAATTAAAATTTTAAAAAAATTATATTTATTCTAATAGATTTTCAACAACTTTTAGGGTGGAATTTTTGATGAATTGCTGATGGATAAAAGAAAAAAATTCTATGAAATAATCATCCCCTCAAAATCCATCAAAAACAAATTTTTGATAGATTTTTTTATGGAAAAACATTTTTTGATAATGATTTCACCGACAATCATTTTTTGTTGGAAATTGGTTTTTTTTTTCAAAATATTTTCATAATTTCTAACAAAATTTTCTATTAGAAATGATGCATTTTTTTATTCTAACCTTGCACTAAGCGATCAACAAAATTAAGAGAAAACTGGAAATAATCATTAGCAGGATTTTTCATGGTCTCAAAGATGTTAAATTTGATGGTATTACCATCAAATTCCATGGTGAGAGTGCTGACATGGACATCAATTTTTGTTCTTACTATTTTTAGGAAAGGTCTTTTTATTAGGAGTTGAATTGGTTAAGGAATTATCTATCATATTCAAAATGTAAAAATTTATTAGAAAGATGAAACCATTCACCCTTACCAAAACATCCTCAACAATTCCTTTAAGATAAGCATTAGACATATTTGCTAATTGTATGCTAACACTAATTTCTTTTAGTGGTCCCACCTTTAAAGATGCCTAAGTAAAAAGAGGCATGACATTTATGGATGTACGTAAGTCCACCATGACATGTTCAAAATGAGTGTCACTAATTACACATACGATAGTAAAGATATCTAGGCCCTTGTATTTTTGGGGTAGTTTTCTTTGAATTATAGCAAATACATTTTCTCACATCTTTATTTTCTCATTACCTTTCAATTTCTTTTTGGTGGTGCATAGCTCATTGAAAAACTTTGTATACCTTGAAATTTGATTGATTACATCAAGTAGAGGTATATTCACTTCTACCTTTTTGAAAGTCTCTAGGATTCCTTTCTCTTGATCTTCTTTCTTGGACTTTGCCAATCTGCTAAGGAAGGGAGGGGAGGACAAACTAGATTAGCAATTGGTTGAGAAATGCTCTTTTCTTTTGCAATTTTTGCCTCTTTCTGCTCTGAAACTAGTATCTTTTGATTTCTAGTTTCCATTTCTTTTCTACTCCTTAGCAATATTACACCTGCATTTTCTCTAGGATTCAGAATTGTCTAGGAAGACACCTTACTTGAACCTTGAGCTTCTAGCTTACTAATTCGTATTGCAAGCTAACTCACTTGTGTCTCTAAATTATGAAATTTGGCATTTGCCTCTTGTTGGAATTGCATGGTGATGGTCCCAATAAAAGAATTAACGTGCGAAACATGTACGAATCTTACGCTTTTCCTATTGGGGAATTTATATACACCTTTATCAAATTTAATGTTTCTTTTGATGAGATATGTAGAGGATTGATCAATAGTAGGTGTGAAGATGATAAAGATCAAAATTAACAACAAGAGTGATTAAAATGTAAGTGAAGAAAGAAGAATTGAAGGCACAAATTTTTAAAGTGGTTCAATTTGAATTGAAACCGCAATTCAAGTCTACTTCACTTGATCTTTCTCAACCAAAAGACCTCTTGAATTAAAATAAAAAACTATCAGGATTACCAGGCTCTTGAATTGCTTATTTTACAACAAATACACAAGAATTTAATAGGCTTCTTGCTAACTTAGAAGAATTAAGACAGGCTCTTCTAAACCTATACAGATTTCTAAATCCTAGAAATCTCAAATAAAAAAAGAAATTAAGTGAGAAAGGATTAAGGAATACAATACCAGTATTTGAGATGAAAATCTTAAATAAGCTAAGATAGATTCAAGTAATCTTTGATCCAAAACTTTTGTAGAAATCTTTGAAGTTTTGATGAGGTAGAGAGAAAAATGTTATAAGCTCTTTTTCTAATGATTTCGTATTGAATTATGAAGAAAAACTGTGAAGAATCATTTATATAGGGAAAGCAGTTAGGCTTGAATAACTACTATAACAGTTTGTAACAGAATAACTAACTTTCAATTGTTGCATCGATTTACGCATTGATTACAGGTGCTTACAACTAAATAATCAATGTGGTAATCAAAGTGTAGTCTGTTGTTCACAACCTTCACATCAATTACTACATCAAAGTAGCCATTTTTCCTAACCTTTGGTAAAATAGTTTGTATATCATGCATCGATTGCAATTTTGATTGCGATATGAATTTTTCATATGTTCTTGAGTGCATAGATGTGGTAATTGATTCATGATGTTAAAAACAATTTTATAAAACCTTTTTTTTCTTCAAGTGATTTTTCTACCTCATTGTTTAGTTAAAATATTTGGATCAAACATTATTTGAACTTATCTACAAAAGATCCTATTAAAAAATAAATCCTAAAAACTAATCTTGGATCTCTTAAATCTTGAATCAAATACCTTTGAACTTGCAAAACAAATCAAAAACACTAAAGCATATTATTAGATAAAATTGTTTTTTAACATTAAAACCAAGGAAACTATGTAGCTTAGAGTAATCTAGGCTAACACATGGTATTAACCCTTACCTTTTGTTGAAATTGTAAGTTGCTACTAACAGAGTTTGAACTAGATCCTTAAGAGATTTGTTGGAAGATGGATTTTGGTTTGGTTGGTACTTGTCTTGATCCAAAGGTTGAAATGGAGCTTGGTTTCCATATCTCAAATTTGGATGATCTTTCCAGCTAGGATGATTTGAATTGGAATATGGATTATATGGTCTTTGTGACTGTCCTAGACACTATCCATTTTTTTTTTTTTTGGAAATCCTTCTATGGCTTGAACATGTTAGAATGACTCTTCTTCTTGTAAGGTTGGACACACTTTAGTATTGTGTCTATGAACTGAGAAAATTCCACATACTTTGGTTGTTTACATTTGTCCTATGGCCATTTGCCAAACCAGTAAGGTTAAATATGAAATTTGTCTCTCAAGGCTACTAGATGTATTTACCTCATTCACCTTTCTCATTAAGTAATTCTTTTTGGTTCCAAATTGCTGTGAGTTAGCCGCGGTGTTTGTTGTAAGGTTCCTTGCAACTTCTGGAGTCTTATCCACCAAAGCTCCTGCACTTGTAGCATCTATCATGCTTTTATCCATTGGCAGAATTCTTTCATAAAAATAGTAAAACAAGAGCTGGTCATTAATTTGATAGTGTGGATAGTTAGAACAAAGTTTCTTGAATATTTCCTAATATTCATATAAAGTCTCTCCATCTTTTTGCTTAATGTTACAAATTTCCTTTATCATGTTTGTAGCTTTTGAAATAGGGAAGTATTTTTCTAGGAAGATTTTATTTATGCCAGGTATTGATTGAGCTAAAAGGAAAATAGTATAATCAATCCTTAGCTGCATCAATTAATGAGAAGGGAAAGGCTCTTAGCTTGATTTGATCCTTTAAAATTCCTTGAAGCTTCATGGTAAAACAAACAACTTGAAACTCTTCTAGATGTTTATGTGGATCCTCTCTAGTCAAGCCATGAAAAGTAGGCAACAAATATATCAAGTCAGATTTCAACTCAAAGGCTATATTAAGATCAGGATAGCTAATGCATAAAGGCTTTTGGTTCAAGTCTAGAGTAGCTCATTCTTTCAAAGTTCTCAGATTAAAATCCATGTCTTCTAAGTTCAAATTAGAAGATGAACAATGGAAGAGCAAATCAATAGCTATGCCTATCCCGAGGGATGAAGCTCTCGATTGATCAGTTGATGAAGAAGTAGTTTAAATGGAGGAAGAAAAATGCCTAATCTTTCTCCTTTAATTCTACAAAGTTATTTCAATTTCTAGATTAAATAATAGCTCAAAATTGTGAGAGGATCAAGTCATACACAAGAAAAATCACCAAGCAAACAAAAATAAAAGAAACAAAATTATGAAAATCGACAAAATAATGACAAAAAATATTAAAAAAAAAATAAAAAACCATACTAGATGATAGAATTTGACAAAAACATGTAGGAATCTAAGGCAAAACATGAATTTTGATTAGCCCATCGAAATCTTCAACTAGTAAGTTTTATTCTCAAATTCCATCGAAATTTTTGTTATTGAATCCTACCAAAAAAACCTATAAACTTACAAAACTATGCCAAAAAGGAGTGAAAGCATTGAAACCTAAATGCAACAATCCTAAATCTAACTCTAATCCTAATTCGACCGAAAATACAAAAGTAAATTAACTAATCCCCAGTAACGACATAAAAATCTTGATAGGTGTCAAGACTGTTAGAATTTAAATATGTTAAACTACCCTACTTTTGTAGGAGGGTAAGTCTAGGTTAAACCCAAAGGATTGGATGATTAATTTGAATGGTAAATGGAATAGGGGTGTCAGGTCCCTAAAAATTAGAGTTAAAATTTTAACAAACTTTAGATCTTACCCTTTTCTCGTTGGAGAATTCACATACACCTTTGAGTTATACTTGGATTCAATATTAATGAAGAAAACATATTTAATATAAACAAATAATCGAAAATAAGAAATCTAGAATGTTGTGCAGTAGATGATAAAGATTAAAATACAGATTTTTAAAGTGGTTCAACTTGAATTGAAACCGCAATTCAAGTCTAGTCCACTTAATCTTTCTCAACTAAAAGACCTTTTTAATTAAAAAAAAAATTATCAGGATTTACCAGGCTCTTGAAATTCTAGTTTACATAAAAAAACACAAGAAATTACACAGACTTCTTGCTAACCTAGAAGAATTACAATAGGCTTTTCTAAACCTAAACAAAAATACAAGAATTATGATAGGCTCTTGCTGACCTATATAGATTTCTAAATTCCTAAAAATCTCAAATAAAAAGAAATGAAATAAGAAAGATTGAGAAATTCACTACCCCAGGTTTGAGATGAAATCTCAAATAATCTAAGATGAATTCAAATGACTTTTGATCTAACAAATCTTGACTAGATCTCAAAATGAGGTAAAAAGGAATCTTGTTTAGCACTTTTCTCAAAGGTTTTCGCACTTGAATAATGAAGAAAATATGAAAAACTTGTTTAAATAATGAAAGCAATTGGGCTTTTGTAATTGCTATAATTGTCTGTAACAGAATAATTGAATTTCAGTTGCTGCATCGATTATGGCATTGATTTAGGATGGTTACAACTAACTAATCATTGTGGTAATTGAAGTTCAGTCTTTTACCAATGGAACTGTAATTGATTACTACATCAAAGTAGGCAATTTTTCTAACCTTCAATTTGAAATAATTTTGAAAATTGTTCTTTATGGAATCGATGTCTAAAGTGAAAAACAATTTTATAAAATTTTATTTTCTTCAAGTGGTTTTTCTACCTCACTTTGAAAATGTTTGTTTGAATCAAAGGTCTTTTGAAATTCATTTACAAGAGATCTTAAAAAGATAAAATAATTTCTAATTCTAATATCGATCTTCTTAAATCGCAATTGTATACTTTGAAACATGTAAAACAAATTGAAATAAGCAGTAAAGTATAATATCAAATAATAATGTGAAAAAGTGATTAAAATTATTTTTCAACATCAAAACTAAGAAATATGTATGGCTAGGGTAACCTAGGCTAACAAGGGGGTTTGGAAATTAAAGACAAAATTTAAATATAGAAATTCAAGACAACATAGTAACTAAACATAATTTGGGAAAGAGGATATTCAAATGGGAAAAACTTTAATCCAAGGAAATTCATGCATTCAATTCTCAGACCAATCCTAGATAGAATTGTATTATCCCCTCTTTAATTACTTAGCCAAGAATCAATTTAGGCTCATCATCTAAATTAACTTTTATTGTTCTTCCTTAATTTTATCAGTTCAAGCCCAACCCTCAAATCAACTCTTATTAATAATTTGACTTGAGCCCAACACCCAAATCAAATTAACAATAACATTAAGAACAAGAAGAGGCTAAGATTGGATAACAATTATACACCAATGCACAATCATTAAATCCATCCTACATTTCTCTTAGGTAAACAATCATACTCTAACTCATAATCATACACCTAATTTCCACTTTGCTCAAACTATCACCATAATTTCAAATTATGTAGTTTAAACTTGCAGATAATCACTAGAGACATTTAACTAATAGGCTCAATTAATCAATCATCCAATGCAATCAAAATAAAGAAACAATAGATATCCAAATTAGGGATAACTCAACAATACCAATCAAGTCTCTCAATCACAATTGAATTGAAGCAGAATTTCCCTTGAATTGAAAGAAAAGTTTAGTTACTCATCACAAGAAAAATAAAAACAAAAATAAAAGAAAAGAAAAGACATGAAATGGACTGATGTTCTTGCCCAAGAAGAGCTCCTCCTTTTTTATGATAGTTAAAGAAAAGAATAGAATGAAAGAATGAATCGCTGAATGCCTTAGCTAGGTTTTTCTATGAGCTCTCTCTCCAATCTCTACTTAGGCTGCTAAATTGGGCTAGATAAGGGCACAATTGGACCTTGGTATCTTCATAGGAAATGTAGCTTTACTCCTTAGCAATCCAGTGGCCTAGACTTTGCTCAAAAGCAGAGGTTTCTAACCTAACTTATGAGACAAAACCTAAAACAAGCTCTATAGAGTAGACTAACCCAAAACAAATTCAACCTTTCAGTTTCAAAGGCATTAAACTCTTTAAAAAAGGCACAGTTTCACTTGCCTTTCATAAAAGTTGTAGAGGTGGATCTTAACTATCTAATGGGCTTGGGTTTGCATCATTTGGATGATTGGATCTCTAGAAATAATAAAAATATCGAGACTGGTTTAGGATCAGTGGGTCAGCATTCTATTTCTAATTTTGGACTAATTTTTACCCACTAAACATTCAAACTGGGCTTCAGGCTCTCATAACAATTGTAGGCTTTGCTCTCAACTTTTTAATGATATAAGAATCAACCCAATTAGAAGTTTAGAACTCTAGATATAACATAAAGCCTAAAATAGTGTCAAATTATCGAATTAATTCAAATCAGTCCCAAATATGACCAAATCATGAAACCAATCACAAGTACTTCAATTTGCAAAAAATCATGAAAAAAGAGTAAATGAAGAGGATGTAAAAAGTAGGTAAATATTGCATTCATCAGGTCTTATCTTATTCCTAGAAGTAAAGGACATATTTTGATGTACGCATAAGGATATATGTCAAGTGGACCCTAAATGACTTATAAGAAGTTCATTCATTCAATACAAGCCCATAAAGTACTCACATAAAGAGTATTATGCGTCGTAGTACATGGAAGGAAGTGTTTCACTTTTGTAGAAATACAACAACCATGATTTATGTTTAATTTCTTCATTTTGAGTGGGAGTTTTAAGACTAAAACTAATTTGAATGGCCATATTCAATCATAATTTTCCCCAATAAAATCTTATTTCATATGGGCCAAGTGGGAGAATGTTGTAATTAACTTAATGTGGCAAATATGTTAAGAATCTTTATATACATGTATTTCCCACATTCAAATGCTTCATGATATATGTATATACATGTTCATGTACTTAAGAATATATGTACAATTAATTTGATAAATGT
The DNA here is from genome assembly GCA_026873985.1 of Saraca asoca. Lineage (NCBI taxonomy): Eukaryota > Viridiplantae > Streptophyta > Magnoliopsida > Fabales > Fabaceae > Saraca > Saraca asoca. Next base: position 13,462 of record JANHAO010000052.1, read on the forward strand.
GTACATGTGCATGGTGAAAATTAAAGGATAAAATCTAGTTATGTCTATCTAAAATTAAATTACTTCCTTGATGATGAGATCCAAAATTAAAAAGATACTTTAGAAAAGGATCACTTGCCTAGCCTATAAATATGTAGCTTGTGATAAGTTAAAACCATCAAGTAAAAGTAAGGCATTAAGATTCTAGGCATAGATTAAAAAATATTTTTTACAATTAAAGGTTTTTATAAATTTTGAGCAATAACATTTGATTGACAATAACTAGAGGAATGCAACTTAATTCTATTATAGATATATAATTTTGATCTCTTTTGCTTACATTATATAATATGGTTCAATGCAATTCAACAAAAGTTAGATTTTTTTTTTCACTCAAAACCATTAGAATACATATTCCACACATATGCAGGTAATTCATTCTGCTTAGCTAAGAATTGGGGAAAACTGTTAGATCCTTCATTTGTCAACAAGTCAAATATTATCCCTTCTATTCCTTTTTATTTATTATTTGTTATAGGTAAATAACGGCTGTAAGAGAATGAGCCCCCAAGCACGACAAAGGCTGAGCCCTTCGCCTCACCAAAGGCGCCCAGCAAGCTTCGCTTCACCCTCCTTCAGAAAGTGGCACAGTAAAGTCGTCTTGGTACCATCTCGCAAAGCAAGCCTCACCTCACTCGTCGCAAGACAGCAATGCAGCATGGTGATCATAAGACCAGCTCGTCAAACAGTCGACTACCCTACTCAAGCCCGCTACCTCACTACAGCAGCACCAAGCTCGCTATAGCAGTTCCCATGACAACCCCAAGCTAGGAATCCCCGTTTGGTATGCCAAGAACCTCGCATGGTAAAGCAGCGCCAGGCGATGGATGCAGACAGAAGCAAGTCTACAGCCAACCAAGGGGGCCCACCCCATAGCCTACATTCAACAACACCTGAATTGTAGGCTTTTATTATCTTTCTCATTTATATTTTGATGTAACACAATTGTAGCCTGTAATTAATGTATGTAACTCCTCCTCCTCTATAAATAGGATTACATTGTTAGAAGAGAGGGAGAGGCCAATAACTCTGTAAGCAGAAACTCTGCTAAAAACCATTTCTCAATACATTAATAAAACCTCCGCCGTAAACGTAGGGTCTGATGTTACTCAGATTTGGCCGAACTATATTAAAACACTGCGTCTCCCTTTCGTTCTTCCTCTCATATCGCACTTCAGAAGTAGCATTGGATCCCTGAACTCCTTTCGTTGGTTGGATTCTAGGACTTTCTGCATGAACTGAAATCTGACATCAACATTTTGGCACCATCTGTGGGGATTATCTGCTCTCTGAAGTCTCCATTGCAGCTCAACAATGGCACGAGGAAGAACTACTCAGAGCTCAACCACTTCAGTCCTTCAACCAACGGACACCCCTATTATGGTGGCTCACCAACAATCTACTGCTGCTCTTGAAACTCAAGAGGCACCAATGCCTGGTCAACCTCGTTTGGCACTCGAAGGCAGAGTAAGAGAACTAGCGAAAACTATCAAAGTACTGGCGTAGGCCCAACTTCAGAGCACATAGAGACAAGAAGAACTCATAGCACAGCTCCAATAGCTTCGCAAAGAGGCTCAAAGGGAAATCCATAAAGATCGTGACAATCAAGAACTGGAGGGCCCGCAATAAGTAGAAAGTTCCACCCCTCAGTTTGAGACACGCAACCAGACAATGGAGGAAATCCTTCACAGGCTCGAACAATTGGAAGAGCGTTCGTAACCTCAGAGCCATCAATCTCGCCGCAAGGAAAGCTCTCCATTTTCTATGGAAATTGAGACACAACTTCTCCCACAGAAACTTAAAGTGCCCGCGATCCTACTGTACGACGGGAATAGTAACTTGAGTGACCACCTGGACACATTCAACACCCAGATGGACCTCCAAACCATCGACCCCCTGGTAAAGTGCCGCATCTTTCCCACCATATTAGGGGGAATGCCTCGAGCATGGCTTTAATGCCTCCTAGCTCGCAGCATTGACAATTGGGAAAAGTGCTAGAGGAAATTCATCGATCAATACTAGGCGTTGAAAAGACATCTTGCACCCCCTTGCCATCTCGTGATAATCTTCCAGCGCAAGGGCGAGTTGCTCAAGGACTCCGTAACCCGATTCAGGCATGAGGCTAACTCAATAGAAGACCCTTCTGAGGAAAGTATCTTGATAGCAATCTCAGCGGGGCTTCGCAAAGATGGCAAGCTGTACAGAAGCCTCTACAAGTCCCTAGCCCAAGACCTTAGTGAACTCTTTGAACAGGTCACCAAACAAATAAGATGGGAAGAAACCTTTGGGATAGAGGAATCCAGGCACAGAGCGGGCCCCAATGGTCCCACTATGAACAAAAAGAGGGGTCACAGGAGTCATGATGATCCCACTCCTCATTTCACGAAGAAGCCGAAGCCTTGGTGACCCGAAGGCCACTTCGAAACCTACAGCATCTTATCAGATACACAAGATAGAATCTTTGCCGTAGAAAGGCATAATGAGGACTTTGGAAGGCCTAGACCGATGAGAGCCACTGCTAAGTCTAGAGATCCAAGTAGATTCTGTGCTTACCACAATGAGGTTGGACATACCACCTCAGAATGTTGAGCACTAAAAGGCACCATAGAAGACCTCATCAGAAGAGGCCGACTACAGGATTACATGGTAAGACCATCTGGATAGCGCACTCAACAGGCTCAGCGAGTTGTCACCCAAGAGCTTGAGCCCTCCATCAGAACCATATTCTAATCCTGTAACGCTCATCTATTATCAATGGTGACTAATTGTATCAACTGTTTTATGTTGAATCAATGTAAACTACCGATTGGCTGAGCATTGTCTAGATAGAAAGTTTTCACTTCGTCATTGCAAAGATTCATCTGGGGGTGAGATGGTGCAAGGCCTACCCCATCGATACATTTGAACTGAACCACATTCCATGAATTACAACCAAGCGAACAGTTTTCACCTCGCCTCAACAAAACTTCGATAAATGGTTTTCACCTCACCTCAACAAAAATTCAGCGAACGGTTTTCACCTCGCCTCAACAAAACTTTGGCGAATGGTTTTAATCTCGCCTCAACAAAACTTCGATGAATGGTTTTCACCTCGCCTCAACAAAATTTTGGCGAATGGTTTTCACCTCACCTCAACAAAACTTCGATGAAGAAAACCTCGCCTCAACAAAACTTTAATGAATGGTTTTCGCCTCGCCTCAACAAAACTTCAACGTACGATTTTCACCTCGCCTCAACAAAACTTCGGTGAATAGTTTTCACCTCACTTCAACAAAATAACTTTGGCAAATGGTTTTCACCTTGCCTCAACAAAACTTCGACGAACGATTTTCACCACACCTCAATAAAATTTCGACAAATGGTTTTCACCTCGCCATAAAAAACAAAACTTCAACGAATGGATTTTACCTCGCCATAACAAAACAAAATCTTAGCCATCGGCCCACTACAGCACAAAGATGCTAAAACTAAGTCATTGCAGCTTTCATACAACTGACTGCCCGCAGCTCTCATGTGGGCAAGTTCTCATGTCTCAAATGAGATTTCTCAATCACAGTTTACATGCGACCCCACTCTCACAATAAATTAAGTGACCAGAAAGATAAAGTGTAGTCGATTGGCCAAAAGAGCATTTTATTGATCGTCAGAAATTTACATACAACGATGCACAAAGCATCTGATACAACATTCAAAAAGAAAGGAAAGCTCATACAGCAAAAAGACCTCGTCCAGCAAGGCAAAATTACATCAGAAGAAGAAGTGCAAAAATAAAGGCAAGAAGCTCAAAGACCCGACATAACCATTCCTGCAAGAAGGAGCAGAAGGCCAGTCACCGAACTCGTGCCTGCAGGAAGGATAGCGACTTCCAAGCTACTCCTGCTTATTTTCCTTTGGTGCATCCCCCTGAGCCAGACCCAGAGCAAATCAAAAAGTCATAGAAGCTGGCTGGCCAGGCAGCAGCACCATAAGTAACGCTCGGAGGAGGTGGCCCGAGATCAACACAAGATCCCCCAGGAGACCGTCGGGCGGATCCTGTGACGGAGCCATATGCAACAAGCTATCCATGTCTCCTGGCATTCTGCAACAGGCCATCCATGTCTCGACAAGCTTCGCTAGAAGCCAAGACACCAAAATGCAAGAGGCTCATCAGTTCCCTCCATCGAACTTCTGAGGTGAAAGAGAGAGTGCCCTAGGCTATAAAAAGACCCGATCGGCCCTTTGAAGAATCCAGAAGGTATCTGACCTGATCTTCATCCAATGGCTCGAAACGAGCGACAATGCCACGCCAATGGCCAAAAATGGCAAACAGAAGAAAACATGGCCTAATGCAGAATGGAATGACATCTGATATGACACTTCAATCAAGGGAGGACACTGACTAAAGATACGAATCAAACTTCGAAAACTTACAACTCTCGATCCACAAAGCACACCGAGAGTTGGGGGGCTTATGTTATAGGTAAATAACAGCTACAAGAGAACGAGCCCTTTGCCTCGCCAAAGGCGTCTAGCAAGCTCCGCTTCGCCCTCCGTTAGAAAGTGGCACAGCAAAGTCATCCCGGTACCATCTCGCAAAGCAAGCCTCGCCTTGCTTGTCGCAAGATAGCGATGCAGCGTGGTGATCATAAGACCAGCTCATCAAACAACCGACTACCCTGCTCGAGCCCGCTACAACAGCACCAAGCTTGCTACAATGGTTCCCATGACAATCTCGAGCCAGGAATCTCCGCTCAGTACGCCAAGCACCTCGCATGGTAAAGCAGCACCAGGCGATGGATGCAAACAGATGCAAGTCTACAGCCGACTAAGGGGGCCCACCCCGTAGCCTACATTCTGCAACAATCGAATTGTAGTCTTTTACTGTCTTTCTCATTTATATTTTGATGTAACACAACTGTAACCTGTAATTAATACATATAACTCCTCCTTCTTCTATAAATAAGATTACATTGTTAGAAGAGAGGGAGAGGCCAACAACTCTGTAAGCAGAAACTCTGCTAAAAACCATTTCTCTATATATTAATAAAACCTCCGTCGCGGACGTAGAAATCAGTGTCGCTTGGATTTGACCGAACCATGTTAAAACACTGCATCTCCCTTTTATTCTTCCTCTTAGATTGCACTTCAGAAGTAGCATTGGATCCCTGAGCTCCTCTCGTTGGCCAGATTCTGGAACTCTCCGAACGAATCGAAATCCGATGTCAATATTATTGAAAATAAATATATAAGAATCAATGAGTCTAATAAATAATTTTAATTTTAGAATAAAAGAATTATATTTTATTAATCCATTATTTATTAAAGAAAAAAAAACCAAATTACCCCTTCAATTATTGATGTGGAGTTAATCCTGAGTTTTTTCAAAATATGCAATTTACAGCCTTCAACTTTTAATTTGGCTACTTTACTTCTTCCGACAGTGTACCATCCAATTAAATGGACGGATTTGCCCCACTTGAGTTGCCTCTGCCCAGCCTTCCCACCATTATAGACGATTATTTCCCTCTCAAGAATTTAATTTTCTTACTGCATTAACCTAAATCTCAAGTTGCGATTGAGACTAAGACAGTCAGAGACCAAAAATGATTCCCACCTAGTTTCAACAGTTGAGCTCGATGTTTTGGAAGATTTCTTTTGCTAGGCTCGACAACTAACAGGTGAGATTTATTTATTTTTTTCCTGTTGTGTATTGTTTTTAGAAAATAAAATATTTCATGTGAAAATTGTTTTCTAATGCATTCTGAGGGATTTATTTAGTTTCCCCATAATGTTTCCATTATCCTATGATTTTTTTTTCGAGTTTTATATTATATGCATGTTAGCTTTTCATTTTGTTTTGAAACAGAACATATCTTTTTAACAGTTGAAATCATTTTTGTTGTCTTCTTCTAGAATGGAGACCATTTCGATGGAGCTCCATTTCGGTGGGACCATTAAGTATTTCCCAAAATGCATTAAGAGGATGAAGAAAGTAAGGTTTTTCGAACTTTGACTTAGAGGTACTAATACTGAAAAACACTGTGCAAGAACAAGGGTACCAAAATGTTAGAGTTTCTTTGATATAAACTTGGCCATGAACCCTTCGAAGCAATTAGGCCAATTCATTTAGACAATGATGTTAGGGAGATATTTGCTGAGGTTAATGATAGTGGAGCTGAAAAATTGCAAATTTACACTAAACACAAGGTGGATGGAGGGATAATAGAAGAGGATGGTAACGATGATGTGCATGAGGTTCAAGTTCAACAATTCATAGAGATTCCAGTTGAGGAATTAACAGGCAGAGGTGCCAGTTAGCCAAATTAAAAGTGGTGCAGCACAAGAAAAATTAACACAAGTGGGACAAAGAAAGGGAATAAAAAGGGGAAAGAGAGAAAGGACAGAAAACAACAAAGTAAGAAAGGAAAAAATGTGGCAAGAGTCAGAAGAAGAAGAGTAATAAAGGCAAGCAGCAATTAGAAGAAGAATCTGATGATTTGGAGGGCTGTGACTTCCCTGTCTCTGATGAGGAGATCTTTTCTTTGAAGATGGTGGAAATAATGAAGTCAATTGAAAGAACATGGAGTCTGATGAGGCATATGAATCTAACTTTGAAGTTGAAGTTGAGGATGAGGAGGTATGCTCTGAGTATGCTGACAGTGATGTTTTACTCACTCCACCTAACAGTAATGAAGAGGATGAGGGTATGGGGAGGAATGCTAGATTCCTTGAATCCAATGCTGCCACCAACTTTGAAAAAAGAATTCAACTGAGAGTTGGCATGGAGTTTACTGATTTCGGGTTTATAGGGAAGCTCTTAAGGAATATGCAATTCAAGAAGGGATAGATTACACATTAATTAGCAATGAAGCAACAAGAATCTCAATGAAGTGCAAAGTGGATGTGGATGATGCATGCCTCAGTGAACAAAGATGACACAGCTTTTCAAATCGAGACTTTTCATAATCCAAAATGCAAAGAATGTGGTTGGGAGTATCAAAACACAAGAGTTGATGCAAAGTGGCTGGCTTCAAAGTTTAAGGAAAATATAAGAGACCAACCTAATTAGGAGAATACAACTTTCAAGAATGAGGTCTCAAGGAAATATAGGGTTGATGTTTCAAGGTTTCAGTGTTATAGAGCTAAAAAGAGGGCCTTGGATGACATATAAGGTACTCACAAGGCACAATATGCAAAACTTTGGAGCTACAGTATAGCCCTTAGGGAATCTAATCTTGGGAGCACTATTCAAATTCTACTGAATTTGGACAATTTTAGAGAATGTACGTGGGTTTAGAAGCTTTAAAGAAGGGGCTCTTTAAAGGATACAGGCATATTATATGCAAGCTTTAAAGAATGGGCTCTTTAAAGGATGCAGGCATATTATATGCTTGGATGAGTGTTTCCTCAACGGTCCATATGGAGGACAGCTTTTGTGTGCTGTGGGGAAGGATGGTAATGACCAAATGTTTACTGTAGCATTTGGTATAGTTGAGAAAGAAAACACAGATAGTTAGAAATGGTTTATGGACACTCTAATTGATGGTCTTGGTCCAATAGATCAACATGGTTGGGTATTCGTGAGTGACCAGAAAAAGGTAATATTTTCAAACTCTAATTAACTTTGTATATTACACATTAATTATCCTTCTTTGCCATGGAGGTTGATTCTGATTTTGCTTCATGCACTTACAGGGATTGATGGATGTGCTGCGTAGCCTAGGATGTGAGCACAGATTCTGTCTGAGGTATCTATATTCTAATTTCAAAAAGGAATTCAAAGAGAGGGCCTTCAAGGATCTTCTTTGGAATGCTGCTGGGGCTACTACAGTTCATGAGTTGGAGGATCACATATCTGAGATGTTGAAGCTAAATGATAAGGCTGTTGCATGGTTAATGAGGTATGATCCAGCATGTTGGCCTAAGCATGGATTTAGGCCTAGGACTAAGTGTGATATGCTTGTTAACAATTTGGTTGAGACTTTTAATTCATACATTTTAGAAGCTAGCAAAAAAGCAATATACCATGTGTGAGCAAATTAGAAGAATGTTGATGAAAAGGATGGCTGCAAAAAAAGAGGGTATGGAAAAGTATCATGGCCCCATTTGTCCTAGGATTCAGACTAAGTTGGAGAATTCAAAGGAGGGGGCTGCAAATTGCATCTCACATTATTGTGGGAATTCTAAATTTGAGGTGGATACTTGCTATGGGAGGAGGCTATTTGTGGACTTGGTAGAAAGGAGTTGCACTTGTAGAAAATAGAACTTGACAGGTATACCCTATGAGCATGCTGTGATATGCATCTACAAAAGTAAACAAAAGCCAGAATCTTATGTTGATGATTGGTATAAGAAGGAGACATTTATCAAGACCTACGCCCCTGTCATTAACCATGTCCCTGGTAAGGAAATGGTGATCCAAAGAGGAACATGTTGCTGTTGGTCTCCAGAGTACACACCACAGGCTGGTAGGCCCAAGACAAAATGGAAAAGAGCTGCTGATGAACCTGTTAACCATTACATAATTAGTAGGAAAGGCCAAACCATCAAGTGCAGCGCCTGTGGTACTGTTGGCCACAACTCGGGGGGCATGTAAGGGTCTACCTATTCCAAATAGGAAAAAATAAAAGAAAAGAAGTAAAAAACATAATGAACAGGTATTCTAACCCAATTTTTTTAACATTTGTTTGTTACTTATTAAAATTTGTAGGATTATCCAATCTTTCAAACGTTAGAAGGTGGAAATGCTGGAGTTGGAGCTGCAAATAACCTTAGAAGAAGAAATGCTGCCCCCACGCGAACCCTCACATCAAAATGCTGCACCACCTCAATCATCTGCTCCAGATTAGCAATTTCTGTCGTCACAACAAACACAAGGCAGTCACAGCCAAGTGTTTCAGGAAGCAGATTCTTACCAACTCCTCGAGGGTCTTTGCAGCCAAGCTTCATGTGGAGGGGGAGAAGACATGTCTGGGGAATATCTGGAGGTCCATCTAGGCAAGCCAACAGTGGGAAAAAAGAAGAAAAATTAGAGACACTAATTCTATGTTATTTGTGTTTTAAGTTTAGTCTTTAGTGCCTTATTTGGACATTTATTTTGGAGTGTATGCTGTGTGTCAGTGGTTTTTGGACACTGTCCTTTTGCTGTGATATGTTGATATCATGTGCGTATTTGAATGTAGGAGCTAAAACTGGAAATTACCATATTTTGATATGTTGATGTTCTATAATATAAATTAATGCTTCTATCATCTTGTAGTGCAACTGAGTTTTATTTACCAGTTGTTCTGCTTTTGCTTCTACTGTTATAAATAATTATGTTATTTCTGTCTTTAGCTTCTGAATACCTGATGGCTCAAACTAATGTTCTACTGTTTATTACCTATGGTCAACTATTATTTTGTGCTTCACGTGTTGGTGTGGTATATGTCGGTGTGCATTTGAATTAGTTGCAGAACCATCTCTAGAGTTAGGAGTATGATTGGGGCAGGGTCCTTCTTTCCCAAATTTTTGTTCAGAAACAGACTCCTGATGACAGGATACTTGATAAGCATTAATGCTGTCAAATAGTGCTCAACCTTAAATGTTGTACCACTATATTGGTTTAGCTTGAAAATCTGCATGCTGACAATGAAAATCTGTATGCTGATAATGATGTGTTTGGTGACTCTTTTGCTGTACAGTCGTGAGATTTAATTGGCTGTTCAGTCATGTTCTAATTTTATTGTTTCGGTGTTTGGTGCATCTTGGGTGAATCTTTTGCTGTACAGTCATGAGATTTAATTGGCTCTTCAGTCATCTTGGAATAATCTTATGCTAGTTTCTTGCTTCGGTCTCCACTTTGCTTATGCTTTTAGCTAGGAGAAAATAGAACAAATTGGTTCCTCAATCACATTATAAAATATCAAGTATGTACTTCTTATCACCTCCAATCTCAAAGTGCTTGCTTCTCTGAAAAATAGAAGTACATTACCATAAGTGCTAACCTTAATTGTGTGCTGTGAGACATGTTTGTAACCTTGGCATTGCAACCTCAAGACAATCTTCTTGGTAGTTTTTGCCTATTTGTTTTTTTTTTTTAAAAAAAAAAATAGTCCAGACTTACTTCAACCAACCATTTCTTTTAGTTTAAGAGTACCTACAAACTAAAAAATTCTTAGCTTAGGACTCAACAGATAATTGGATAGATAAGACACAATGAATCCTTCAGTTTCAAGCAGTAAGTCTTCTTGGTCTTTGGAACGTTCACTTGCAGGAAATGGGGTCTCATCACATGGTATAACATTCCTTATTCTTGCAGTAAGTCTTCTCTATTATCACTCCCTTGCTTATATAAAATTATACACTAGATTTTATACTCATTTTATTCTTTGGTGAAAATATTATTATAAGAACGAGGATAAATGATCAAAACAGGTCATCATCGTCATTAGCATTAATGCACACTCATGAGTCATAACCAACAAAAAAAAATGACATGCTAATTATCCATATCAAACCCCCTTAAACATTGCAGTACTGCACAAAAGGTGGAACTTTGAGTATTACAATTCCAACATTACAGAACCTGCAAATTTGAAGTCAGAATGGTTCTTTGTTAAACATAATGCTGATGGAAAAAGAATTGATGATGGCAAAAGCTCAATAAATGAATGCCAGGAATTGATGATGGCAGAAGCTCAACTAAAAATAAGCTTGGAACAATTGGCAGACTTCTGAAGTGTATCTCAAGAATTGTTTTTAGCAATCATTGGGAACTTTTGAAAACAATCATTTAGTCTTGAAAATGGAAATTGAAAGTAGAGAATGAAACTATTATTATTGATATTATTCTCGTTTCAAATACTTTATTAAACTGTGATGTTTTAAGATGGTTGGTTCTATGTTTCAATGTCTTAAATTGTTTCGGAGTCTATTGTTTCAGTCGAAATCGCAATTTGGGATCAAGGTTAGTGCAGTAAGAAAATTAAATTTTTTAGAGGGAAATAATTGTTCATAATGATGGGAAGGCTGGACACGGACAATTCACGTGCAGTAACTCTGTCCATTTAATTGGATGGTAGACTAATAGAAAGGGTTAATCACCCAAATTGGAATTTCTTGCAAATTGCACATTTTGAAAAGTCAGAGATTAATTGTACATTGTAAATAGTTGAAGGGAAATTTATTTTTTTCCCTTCATTAAAAATTAATTAATATGTGAAGTAATTAAATATTTATTAAAATAATAAAAATAAAATTTAAAAAGTAATAAGTATATTATTGGTTTTTTTAAAATGACAAATAAAAAGAAGCGAAACAAATTTTTTCAAAGTAACATATATAAAGAAATGGAAAAAGTATTTTTATATTCCAAAGAGTTTGGAAAATGAATTTGAGCTCGTATGACTTCCACTGAAGCAAGTAATTTATTAAAATTGCAAGAAATCCCACCATTGAAGAACACTATATCAATGATATATCAGCCTTAAAAACTAATAAATCTACGACAAAAAGAAAAGAAGAATAACATATACTTACAGTTAAATAGATAGAGAGATAACCAAACGAGTATATTATCAAGGAATGCTGATGATATATTCTTCAACAATCTTGTTCATGGGTATATAAATCTTAATTATTGTTAAGTTAAATTTTGTAATTGCATTTCTAAACAATGATCTATAATTTTATTGATTATAATTTAATCAAGATCGGAATTATAATTTAAAATTATTATCTCATCTATCTTGATCGATCCAAGCATCAAATGCCACCAAGAGTTCTCCCAAACACTTTAGTACAACGGATATTTGGGGCCTTTTTTCATGAAAGACACCCTACGTAATGAAGTATTCAAGGGAACTCTAGGGAACACCTGAACTTGTGTTTCTTCTTCAATCTCATATCCTTCTAAGTTTAACCGTCAAATATAGATCAAGCGCCACCAGGAGTTCCCCCAGTCACTTCGGTACAGACTTGCAGGGAAGAGAGCCCGGCAGTGAAGTGTTCAGGGGAACTTTAGGGAACGCCTGATATAACAATAATAATATGCTTTTTATTTCTGCTTGCACTACTTCTTCTATGGCTTCTTGCTCTCTTGCTTTTGCCTAGACACTAACCGATTGCATATTTATAGCGGTATTTTCTTGTCATACCGGATATTTTAGGAGAGGTGTCGTGCAATAGGAATTGATGGCATTTAAGTCACGCAACTTTTAAGTGTCAAGTGTCAGTTGATCCTAACCATTTTGTCTTGTCAAGTGTCAGTTGATCCTAACCATTTTGTCTATCAAGTTTCGATACTATTTCAAGAATTAGTTAATTTTAAAGGCTAGCTTAAGCTAGTAAGGTTTAGTAGAAGTTTAGTACGTTAATCGCAAGACTCAACAGGATGGGAGAGTTGAATTTCTTCCTAGATTTTCAAATCAAACAATCAAAAGTTTATATTTTTAGAGCTAATTAAATCAAATACATAAAGGATTTTACTTCTAGAAAGAGAAATACAAATTTAAATGTATGGTATATCCTATTCTTTCTATATGGTCAATGTGTTTTATATTTTTCTTGAGTTTTGGATAGTTAAAAATTAAACATATCATTATTATATTTGACTTTATTTTTAAAATAATACATCCTCTTTGTGCCAAAAGAAGGTAATTCCTCCTATCAAGATAAACATGTTATTAATGCTTTTTGAAAATGTTTTTATGCTTATGTTTGAATTTTAAAAGATAATAACTCTATGTTTTTCAATAATCATATATATTAAAAGAGCTTTCCATAGACAGACAATTTACTTAAAATAATTAAGATATAAAAATGTCATAGCCTTTTCAATTTAAATCTAAAAATCAAATTTTCACAATCAAATCTTTTTGAGCTTTTCTTATTATTTTTACAATATGTCAAAAATTACCTATGATATAAGCATAAAACCCCTACCATTTTGAAAGTAGACTCAAATAGCTTCATTGGATTGAAAAAGATTTATGTTTATCATATTTTAAATATAATTATAGACTTTAGTGAATATACTTGTCTTGATCTCTCATGCTCTTCATATTCAATCCTTTTTTTTTTATCTTTTTATTGAAAAGTGAATATATTTTTTCAACAAGAGAAAATCAATTTTGTTTCATTGAGGGTGAAAAATTATTTTTAAGATGTTTCTTGTATATGATTTAGATATTTTAATTACATATTTTGCTTACATAATTTTGTGAATCATTAGTAAATATGCATGATTGTAATTTTGCTATCTTTATTACACAATAACTTTTGCTTTTACTTTTGCTTTGTCTTATCAAAAGTCATATGATTATATCTTTTACCTTAAAGCTTATATTTGATGATGACAAATGAAATTACAATAGCAAAGTATGTTCTAATTTGCTAAAGTGTTATATTTTATACAAGTATTTATAGATATACTAAGCTATGATTGATAAATATATGATATGTATAATGCATGTTCTTGTACAAATTTGTTTTAATTATATATATGAATCATGCATACCAATATCCTTAAATATTATATTGGACTAACTATATGATTGCAAAATTTACGCATATTTGATAGGATTGTCTAAAAGAAAGAAGAGTGAGCATTGGAGTGAAGTAATGGAAAATCTTGTCATGCTCTACTCAAGAAGAAAGACAAGAAAGAAGAGACATTCAAAGTATTGAAGAATTAGAAAATTAAAGTTTTGAAAGCTTGAAAGTATCAAGAAAAGTCTAAGAACTTCATTGGGTATAGATTTTCCTTTTAGGCTTAAACTTTTGTAAAATAGAATTTTTCTTGATACAAAGCTCAAGTATGTTTTAAAAAGATAACCTACAATCATGTTTTCACTAGATAGCCTTGGTAATACTTCAAAAATAAATGAGATAAGTTTATCGTTTTAGTTTTGACCTTTAGTTACTCTTTTGATCATATCTCACAAAATACTTATGATTTAATTGTGAAATTTGTTTCATATAAATATAGACTTGAAGATATTTTCATGGAAAGATAATTTGCTTAAAATTATTAAGATATGAAAAAGTTATAGCCTTTTTAATTTGAATCTAAAAATCAGTTTTTTCAATCAAGTCTTTTTGACCTTTGCTCATTGTTTTTACAATATCCAAAAACTACTTTTGATATGAGCATGAAACCATTACCACTTGAAAGTAATCTCAAATAGTTTTCCAATGATAAGTTGTTTGCTTAAAACAAGTTTTAAATGAAGAAGGTATAGTCTTTTTAAATTGATATTGAAATCCTATTTTTGCGAATCGACTCGTTTGGGTTCAATTTCAAATATAATAACTGGTTTTCATCCAAATGTATTCCAAATAGCTATAAAACACTATAGGCTTCTTATTTAAGTTAAGAATCATCAAATACAACATAAATGTCATGTGCTGATCCACAGCACGTGACCAGTGTAGAAGATCACCCCTAGGAAACCTTTTACAAACCTAACAATATAATAATACTCTTAATGTGACACAATTGTAATATGATATGCTACTAGACATATGTACTTACCAAATAATCAATTTAATTTTTAGTAAAAATTTGACAAAGTTTCTTTTGCTTTTCAAACCCCAAGGCACTAGGTCATTACAACAACAAGGCCTACATGCCCTACACACAACCTATACAACAATTACAGACCACAGAAGCCTAGACAACATAGTATATACAACCTACTAGGTGACAAAATGACAAAATCACATGCACGACTTAGTTATGCCAACTGCCAAAAACACGCCACTAGTATACCTTTGAGCTACGCAAGAAGGAATCCACTCAGTCAAGGAGCAAACTCTAGACCGAGTGGATAAGGGTGAATGGTGGGATCAATCTCAGGCTCTAAAAAATAAGGAAGAAAACAGAGTGAGTTTCAAGAGACTCAGTGAGCAAATAATCCCTTAGAAAATCCAAAAGTTAGTTTACAAATCATGTTCAGGATTACAATAGCAAAACATACATTTGTGAAGATATACTTAATAGTTTAAAAATAATCTACTATTTTAGAGGCTTCAGTTCATCAATGGAATCAAATTCTATAATTATAATAATCAAGAAGTTATAATATGAGACAAAATATAGCTTTATGAAAAATATAAATCATGACATAATCCTAAGAAAATTTTAAGGTCTTTTGAATTTCCTTAAATAATCAAATGTAAAAAAAAATTTAAATTTCTAAATACAATCAGAATCCAAAGAATAATTCCTAAAGGTAATCAACAGATATCAAATATCATTATACACCTTATGCTCCTATTAGATATACTTCCCTTATTCCTCTAACAAATACATTTCTAATCACAATTGCACTTGAAAGTTCTCTAAAGGAATTTTCCAATGGATTTAGATTTCCAAGAAAAAAAATGATCAATCAACAAAATATGTCACATTACCATATGTATTCAGAATCAAAGAGCAAATTCCGATCAATTCATAAACTCAGTGATTAGCTCGTTTCATGTAGAATATAGTTCAAAAATTTCAGAAATCTAATATAGCAAAATAATTCATAACTCGTAATCAACATATGAAGAGTAGATACATTACAATAATTCATATATATATATATATAACATATGGTTATGGTTTCAAATAGGTTACCATCAATAATATACTTATGCCAAAATTTATGATGTTCTAAGTAATAAAAATTTACATTTGTAAAAAGGATTCACAAAAAGAGTAAGATTATTTATTCATCTCTAACAGCAAGATAATCTCAAATTTCATTTTCTTGAATCACACTAAATTGATAACTTAAATCAATTTCCAACTAAAATGATACATTCTAAATGCAAAAGAAATTTCCAAGTTAAGAAGGAATTAGAAGGTATTCATTATCCAGTGGCAGATTAGGGTTTGAGTACTCTGCTAGATGAGCACAGAGAAAGTAGAATAAAGTCGCTAGCCTTTGAAGGTTGAGGAGTGGCTAGGCACCACCAACGAATGGAGTTGTGATGGTGGCTGGCCGAAAAATGGAGTCACGAATTCATTACTCTGGTGAGGAGGGAGGCTGGCTGAGGAAGATGAAATGGCAGTTGTCACTGGCGAGGAAGCACCGATCAGCTACACACCATGGTGACGCCAGCAAGCAAACTAGCAGGAAAACACCAGTTGTCGAAGGAAGCAGATTGGCAGAATAAGAAGATGAGTTAGAGCAGAATGACTATCTCACTTAGAATGGCAATAGAAGTAAGAAGAGCACAACGATCAGCTAAATTGACCACCGTGGCTAAAGCAGGCACCAAAGACATAGGAGGTTAGAGGTGGTCGAGTAGGGGAGCCTTCAACCAGAGCAATTCAGTTGCCTCACGCCTCACTCAAGCCAACTCCACAGAAGAAACTGAGTTGTCAACAAAGAGAACGGGCTAGTAACAGTTGAACAGAGAGCTTCGGAAGGAGGTGATCGTCGAAAGTTGATCTACCTTTGAGTTGGGAAGTTGCCGAAAGAAGGAGAAACAGCTGCTGGCAGCGATTCGTAGGGCTGATCAAGGAAAGGAAGAAATCAGTGAAATGATAAGAAAAAGGAAGAAGCGTCGAAGTGGAGAAGGAAGAAGAAAGGGAGGTTGAGAGGTGACTATTGAGAATAAAGAAAAAAAAAGTAGGGGGTTGGTGCCAAGTAAAGAAAAATGGAGAAAAACAGAAATGAATAAAAAAAGAAAAAGAAAAATAAAAACGGAAAATTGCAATTGAAACTCGAAATTTTAATCTCTCACTCAAATATACCTTTTTCTAAAATATTTTATATGTTTTTTATTTTCTTTATTTTCTTTTTTTAAACTATTACAATAAAGAAATCATAAGCTTCATCATTTATCATCTATCACTCTTTCATTCATCTTTTCACTGTGAAATTCTTCTATTCTAGATGTTTCATTTGTTTTATGTACTTTTTGAGATAATTTTTGTGAATTTTTCTCATTATCTAAATCTTTTTGTAAGTAGTAAAGGGTGAGGAATCCCTTTGTATTTGTAAAAAGGTGTGGTATCCCTTTAAAAAATACTTTGAGGGTGAGGTATTAGGTAGAAATTCTAAGAGGGTAAGGTATTCCTTGTAAAGAGTTATTTGCTTAAAAAGGGGTAAAGAGATTGTAAGGCTTCCTTAAGTACTGATTGAAACTTGAAAAAATAGTAGATAAATGACATGCACTTGTAAAATTTGAAAAGTGAATATACACCTTGGACCGGATCTATAAGGGGGAAATCACTATATATTCTTGTGTTTGATCTCTCTATCCTTATTCTTATTTATATTTGATAATATGTTTTGTTTTTGTCAATGAAATTTGTTGAATATATTGTGTTTCAATGTTTATTTTATTGCTTAAATGCTTGAATTTTTAAAAGAGTAATATCTATTTATGCATGTATTTCTTGATACCTTGTCTGTGCATAATTGAATGAATTGTTTTGTATAAGTGTTTGAATTGTTATATTTTGTGTGTAAACATTTTTATAGAAGTTTTTTTGACTTGTTGAATTAAAATTATCCCATACTTTCCAAAATCAAGAGTTTTTTGAAGAAAATTTTAAAAATAATGAAAATTTTAAAAACATCAAATTCATCCCTTTTCGAGGTTGCCTTGTTCCACAATGTAATGGCATTATTATATTTGTAACAGTGAACTGGTTCAACTTGACTCTTTTATAACTTAACTAAAGACTCGATCTGTGGCTCATCATTTACGCTGAATTCAAACTCACTTTTCAGTTTGTTTTGAGAACCTAGCTAAGCTTGAGTTGTCAGTACTGGTGAGGTGCATGCTCAACTAATATAATATGTAACTAGATACATAAACATAAGACGTTAACACGAGGTTATTTTACAAAAATAAGCTAGCGTAGTTCAACTTGAATAAGGTTTTACATGTTGGATTAACATAATTAAGCCAAGTCAAGATGGAGCTCAAGTTCAAAAAAATTTTATTCGAGTTAAGCTCAAATTCTTCGAACTCAATCCCTATCACGAGAGAACAAGTTTTGTTGGTGAACCTGGACAGAATTCTAGTCTAGATAAAACGGCACCGAACAAGGAAATTAAGAATCTTTGTGAATTCACCTTTTTATGTTCCGACTTATCATTTTCAAAGACTCTTTGACATTAGCAAAACCAGAACTTGTTCCTCTAGAATCTTGCACATGTACTACAAGCACAAACTCCATTGTTCGCTGTGTAAGATGTTCATGCAGTGCAATATTTGTGCAAGTTGAAGAGTTACAGTAAAAGTATCCGGACCACACCAAAGCATGTCTTTTCCATAAAAGTTGGTCTCTGGTTTTAATTCGAAATGGATTAAAGGGGATGGCTAAATATACATTAGAAGAAAAAGCTGAGGCCTCAGCTTTATTATTCTCTTCTGGTTATCAACATTTCCCATGATCCTGACCACATTCAACTAGCTAGGAATTAAAGGTTCCAGACACAAAATTCCTGAATCTTTTGCTGGCTTTACTACGTGTTCCTATCAAATTGTGTCTCTTGGTTTCTTCGGGAAGTATAGAGATGTTTTTCTATAAATAGCTTGCTTTGTTGTGCATTGTTTGTCATCAACAAATAAGAGGAAGACGGAGTTAGCTAGGTCAGTTGTCCCCTGGAGTTCCCCTGAACACTTCATCAGGTTCTTCTAAGTTATCTGGTTTTGGAACTTTGATACTACTTACCTCTGCTGAAGTGTTTGGGGGAACTCTGGGTGCCACTCTGACACTGTACTGCAAGTCATAGTTCAATTTACTGGATGATCAGCTGAAATACACTTAAGTGGATAGCATAGTTTTAAATTGCGACTTCAGTTGTGAATACGTTGCAATTAGCAAAATTATGGATTAATGTACTCATTGTGGTGCAAATTAATTGCAGTTATGGAACTTAGTGCAATAGCAATGCTGTAGTTATAATGTTGCAATTGCAGATCACAGTTCAAAACCATGCTGGAACGCTTAATGCATAACGGATGAATTAGTGTTCGTATGATTACATTCAATTTAAACTTTTTATTTTTTTCATGCATTGCGCATGCACCAACCATAGTTCAACTCTCTATGAAAACGGCCTACTCATGCACTCAAAACAGCATAAATTTATATGTTGAACAATCTTAAGTGCTTTGTTTGTGAATTCTTTTTAGGTCAAAGAAGCACTGCCTGTTTTTACAACCAAGAGTCTTAATTTTAACTGACATGTTTACATGCAATTGTGTTCTTGTCCCCTCACTTGAACTGATCAAAATATCAAGGTTTTGTATATGTGTACAGTCAACGAAATTGCAGGCAACGCAGGAGTTCAAAGGAAACGAACAGGAGAAAAAGGCATGGGGCCTTTACAATTTATTAGCTTCTCCTTCTTGTCGCAAGTTTTATTTCTGCAAAGAAAAGCTGATGCAATTATACAAGCTAAGAAAAAATTGGGATGCATCTATGAAGGGCATTGACAGAGACAGATCGTTTTATCATGAGATTGCTGCCTGATGAGTCTTAATTAGACATTTCTTAATTGTGATTAGATCTCCACATGCCAAAATTCTAATGGAAAGAATTGAAGGTAATACAGACATATAAAAAGTACTCTACAGATTTGTTTAAATTACATATTTAAAGATTTTGTGAGTTTTTGTAAAAATTTAAAGTTAATGTTATAAAACATGTAATACTTTATATAAAATTTTATAATTTTTTTATATAAAAAGTTGTCAATGTGTATTGATTTTGCATGTAATAAATACATAAAAAATTGTAAATTTCATCATTTGATATAAAAAAAGTCTAACACATTTAATAGTACTGTTGATGGTGGATTTCGGTTAAACCTAAATCTGGTCAATGGAAAGGTTCTTTCGGGACCTAAGCTATTTCTCGGTTGTTAAGGCGGTGAGCAACGGGAGACAGCGGGAGGAGGAAGAAGGTTAAGGTTGAAACACAAAAGTTTAATATGATTCGGCTAAATCCAGACAGCACCAGACCCTACGTCCATGGAGATGTTTTTATTAATCTGAAGGAGTTTTTACAGAGCTTGGGCTATGGTTTCTGATAGAGTTTTTGCTCTTATCCTTTTTTTTTCTCTTTTTTTTCTCTCCTTCTTTACAATAGTATCAACCCCCCATTTATAGAAGCATGGAGGGGTACAAATGGAATTAAAGAGACTGTATATCTATTACATCAAACATTAAATGTACAAGACTACCTAGGGTACTATAAACTGGTTTTTGTAGGTTGCTTTCTGCTCATGGGGCCCAATGGTTGTATTTTACAAAAGGATGGTGGAAGTTGCCTATTGGTCTTATGCTTGACCTTAGTGGACTTCTAGTTGGATAAGACTTCTTCCTAACAAGCTGGAGCTCGTGCACTGAGACTGTTGCTGGTTCGTGACCTCGAGCTTGTCCAGCCAACGAGTTTAGATCTTTAGCAAGTTGAGATCCCTTGCATAGCGACCTCGTAGTCTGGTGAACTTGTTCCTTTTGCTGGACTTAAGCTTCTGTTGGCCTACTTCATAGTGTCAAATTTCCCTTACAAGTACAATGATATCTAATGTTAAGAGTTTTTCTCCTTTAGTATCCTGAATTCAACCATGATATTGCTTGTGTTAAATGATTTGTCACTATTATTAACCTATCCCAATAACAAAAAATAATCAAACTTGAATGATTCTGTATTAAAAGTTAAAGTGACTAAAGGAATGAACCATAATTATTACTGAGAACCCCCATGACCCAATGATCTTTTATATTTTTTTATAGCAGTAATTTTAAGTATTATTGCATGTCGCCTAGTTATGACATGTGTGCACTCAGTCTAGCTCTTTCAATTAGTGTAAGAACATAGTCAATTTAAACATTCAATCAAGTAGTGTTGATAGTTTGCTCGAGTTACAAAAGTTATAAAGGATTGCTTGACGCCAGTAGTATGTTAACCTTCCTTCTTGTTTCTTTCTTTCTTTATTTTTTGAGGAATAGAAATTCCATATTCAATTTTCTCAAATTACTCAACTTTGTTATCGCTTGTTATGTGTATCACATCTAGAATGTAATTCAGAAAATGTTGTTAATAATGTTTTTAATACTTTTACTGCTTTCTAATTAGGTTATGATGTTATATATATTGCTGATTAGACAAATTCACTCGGTGGAAGAGCAGTCCATTGGAAATAATAATTTTGTAATTTCTATGTGTTTAAGTTCATAACTCTTCTAAAATTATTATATTATTAAAATTCATTGTATGTGAGTGTGCACTTTGAATGTAAAAGTATATATATATATATATATATATCTAAATATGAGTGATTCATATATAATAAGGTTCATGTAACTAAAGTCATTTATTGCTATCAATGAGTCATTTAGGTGACACATATATATATATATATATATATACTCTATTGTATTTGAAGTATTTGTATGCAAAATAAGTGAGAGATATAAAATATTCATCTTCCTCCAATAAAATGGCATCAGCACTTATATGGATTATGATAGATTGTGTCTTATCCAAATCCCTTTTCTTAGAAGAAAAAATTATGATCATTAGTGTTTTCGCATAAAGGGTATTGCTTAGAGCATGAGGTGTATTAGGGAGTGTAAAGAGAGGCAACTCCCCACTAAAAGATAAGGTTGTTTTGTCTCAAAATGAAGAAGATGCTCTTGCTGAGGCATGCTAAAAAGATCAACTAGCCCTCACCTTTATTTATCATAGTTTGGATGATAAGATGTTTGAGATTATAGCAAAATAAATCATTGCTAAACAAACTAGGGGGAATTTGTAAAAGGTATTCTAAGGAGGAAGAGAAAAAGGAAGAAGAAGAGGGAGATCATGAAAATTTCACCAAAAGGAATGTTGAATTTGTTGAAAAAAATAACTTGAAATTTCAAAGTTCAAGAAGCTATAGTTTATGATCAGATTTGTTTCTTTGAAGATAAAGAAAAGAGATTCCACGTTACTTATGGAAGGAGATCATTTATGACAAATATTAAGATTGAAGACATAACTTAGGATAGGAAAATCTAAGATGAAATAACTTATGAATTGTTTTGTCTCTTTAAAGATGAAGAGGTTACAACCGTGCCCAAAGACGAAGAAGTAGGCTATAGTTTGCATTGCCTTTTTGGAGAATATAACCAAGAGGCTAAGATAGACCTAAAGACCATAACATTTGTGGAAGAAAAGACTATTGGTTTTCTCGATTTCAACACATGGAGTATCATCAATCTTTGAAAGAAGTTTAGGGAAGAAGCAATTGAAATATGAGGAACATGTGAAAGATAATAATTGAAAGACTTGTAAATATCCAAGAGTCGTGATACCTTTGGAGTCAAGTGGATGTTCAAAATGAAAATAAAAATTAAAAGAGATGGAAAGATGCTCAAAATAAGAGTTGTTGTTCAAGGTTACAAGTAAAGGTGAGAAGTTGATTAGGAGAAGATTTTTGTACTCGTTGTTGGAGAATACAATGCAATTTTTTTTGAAAAGCCCCTCAAGTTTGAAGATCATGGATTAGATGAAGTTTTGGAAGTGAAGAAATTCCAAAATTAAGGGAGAGTGTTGGAAACAATAATTTTATAATTTTTATGTGTCTAAGTTCATTTGTCTTTTAAGATTATATTATTAAGGTTTATTGTATGTGAGCATATACATTGAATGTGAAAGTATATATATCTAGATATAAGTGATTCATATATGATAAGTTTCATGTATCTAAAATCATTTATTGTTATCAAAGATTCATTTGGGTGACTATATATACCCTATTATATTTGAAGTATATGTATGTCAGAAAATAAATTTAACCATGAGAAAGAAAATTGAGAAATTGGACACAATAGTCAATTGCTAATAGGTTGTCTCATTTTAAATGCAACAGTCAATTATTAGACCTAGAAGTCAATTGGTGGGACCTTCTTTTTAAAAATTTAACTAAATAACAACTATTTTTATCCCTATGTGTCCCTGAATTTATTTACAATGGTTATAAACATGTTTCAACATATCTATCAAGTCTAGAAAGCATCAAACACAATTGAAAAACTTGCTTTTGCTCTCAAATTGATTGAACCTTAGATAGGGTCCTTGATTCTCACCATCTTTATTATTAGAGTTTCGTTGTGTAATCAAATATTTGTGTTTTGTTGGACTTAAACATTTTCTTGTCGATCATTTTCTTTGTATTTGGGTGAGGTAACCCTACCGAATCAAGAGTGAGATGTCTATTGAGATTGAGAGTCTTGAGTATAAGATCTCAAAGAGGCTACTCTTGTAATTGGGAAAAGAAAAAAAAAACCTTGTAGTAGCTTCTTCAAATGTCCGTTTAAACTTGAAGGCATAGTGGAAAAGAATTCGAGTTTGCAAGATTGAAGAGTGGATGTATATCTTAGAGCAAATTTTATAGAGGAACCACCATAAATTGTTGTTTGCACTTCTTTTTTCATATACTCTTTAATTTTCTACATTTAAAATATTTGCTTGATTGATTATGTTGTGATGGATTAGCTTGTGAATGGTTGATTGAACATATGAATTTGTGTTGAAGTTGTTAATCTTAGCATTTATATATGTTGTTGGTTGCCTCATCACTAAATATAAAAAGTACTCTCTCATTTATAGGATGCTGACTATTATGCCTATCAAATTTAGAACTAGTATTAGCAGTCCCATATATTGGCTTTTGCTATAATTATTCATCTCTTCTTCCACTTGTAACATTAAAATTGATGGAAAATGTTAAGGTTATTTGTTAAACTCCACATTGACAATCTAATAACATATTGGTTGAGAAAACTGGCATACGAAAGTGTTTTGAAATTATAATCTAAAATCCCTAAGTGACACTCTAACCTAATCAATTTGATACTTTTCTTTACCTAAAATCATAACAAAGTAGTCAAGACTACTTTTTACTACCATTCCTAACCACGAAGAAAGCCCAATGGTATTGGCACTGTCTAATAACTCCGATGTGAGATTGATAACTTAAGTAGAATTAGAGATATATAATTTTTATTTTATTTCTAATATGTATATGCTTCTAAGAGTTGTAATGAACTAGGATTTGGAAAAATAGAGATTTGTTTGATTCCTTCGTTAATGTAAAGTTTTAGAATTGATTTCTAGATGTGATTATTAGAATTGAATGGGAATAATATAATTGCTCCAATTTGTTGAATTCTGTCCTTCTCCACATGTCTTTGACCTTGCTTAGATGGAATTTAACTATCCACTTCAATACTTTTTATTTATTTTAATATTGCAAGTAGATGGAGAGGTAAATAATTATAACACAAATAAAAAATAAAAAATTATTAATATTAATTATAAATTTGAAAGATATGATAATCAACATTCTTATAAATAAGAGACTAATTGTTGGGTTACTCCGTTATTAAATTTCTGAGTATATTCCATTCTTAAATTTCTAGGTATGAAACATATCCGTAAGCAAGGATGTTTTGTCCTTTGCTTTTTTTTTTCTTTTAATTTGCCACGTGGCAAGCTGTTGCTCGATTTTTTCTCTCCATTCTTACTCTTTCGGAAGGCCACTTATTGTCCTTTTACTTATGTTACTAAAGACCATGAATATGGTGATTGGCCAAAGGTGAAGTGGGATTTTGACTTCCTATGATCATGCTTCTATTGATAAAATGGATAGAATGAATGTATTGATAAAACGTGTAAATAGAATGAAACTAATATACTCTGCTAACTACTTATTGGCTTTTGATTGCCACATGATGATTAACCTTCATGCAATAGTGCATTACGCGTAACATTGATATCAAACCATGAAGATGTTGATAGGACCCGTGTGCTGCATCGGTGTGATCTTCAAAACATCTTTGGCAACCTGGTGAGGTTATTAATGAAGAGGTCAATGGCATTCATAATAGCATTAATTTTGTGTTGCAATGACTAATTTTTTTGTGTTTTATTGAAGAATTTTATGCCATTTGCAAGTTTTTTTTTTTAAGACTTTTACTATTGCTTCTTGAACACACATAAGACTTATAAGTTTTATGTTTATATATATATATATATATATATATATATATTGCAGATATATCCATAGCTGTAATTTGTATGTTCTATTTTCTGTAAGTTTCATATCTGTGTTAATGGTTTTTTTTATTATATATAATTGAATGTTTGCAATTTAAATATTAAATTTATGATTTGTATATGAATAAATATTTGTGTTGGAATTTGGAAATTAAATTTGTCAGCCTATGTATACAGTAAAGATTTGGATTCAAATTTGAAAATTAATTTTCTCATGTGCATAAGCATAAAGTTTTGCCAAATAACTTAGAATAGTCTATCACTTTTTCTGAGTAAGGGTTCACTTTCTTCCTTATATTAGCCTTTTGGTGTCGATGATTGGGCCTACTCTTAAAGATCCTAACCGAGGCCAGCACATAGTGAGCCATCCTTTTGAGCTGTAAGGCTACTAGGAATCTTGATGCCTCCCCTAATGGCTAAGTCATATAGGTAGGCTTTATAATTGTTTGTCCTTGAATTGTGCATCATCTGCCTACTACTTCAGATCTGATTAGATCTTCAATTCTTATGCATTTGCTTTTAGGTGATAGGGTGGGATTTTGTTTATGTGATCCATTTCAGAATTTATTGAAAATTGACTCAGTTATCAGATTTATTTCTGCTCCTGTTGGTTTCAGATTGAAACTTTACAGGAGTCTGAAAAAGTTTCCACAAGTAAGGAACGTCAGCCCTTTGTTGAGAAGCTTGATCAGGTTAGCTCTTTTCCTTGGACAACCTAAAGTGTCTAATTTTTAGTAAGCTGGTTGACTTAATCTTTTATCGTTGTGTCAAGTTCAAGATTGACTCTATATGGATGGTGAAGATGCCAATGCTATAGAGTTTTAAGAGCATCCAGATATGTTAAAAGCTGCTGGTGATCCAAATTTCTTCAGGTTTGTTGTATGCTAAATGACGGTGTACTAAGTTTTATGTGTTATGGTTGAATTTAAATGCTATATGTTAACAATTGAATTGGTGAAAAATTAATGAGTAATTTTTTATTTCTTCTACTAACCTTATACTTTACCTTTGTTCTTTGCAATAAGATTGGAATTATAATAAATACTACCATCAGTTATTACAAGGAAGTTTTCTAATTAAATAAGGTATAGAATTGAAGATTGAAAGTATCAGCATATATTAATGCATTCAGTAATAATGAATTATTTTTTTATTTTACTTAAAGAAATATATAAAAATCGTTGCCTTTAAATTTTAGTTTGTGCAACACTGGATCAAACTAATGCGGATTATGAATTGATTTTAAGATGATATAGTATTCTAAAAGACTTTTCAGTTTAAAACTAGAATAAGTGTGAATCTATTTGAAGAAGATTACTACAAGTCATCTCGTTAATCATAGGGCCATGTTTCATATCAAAAGAAAAGAGATCCAAGAAGGAGTGAAGTACAACAAAGGAAAAAGAGAAAGAGAATGCTAGTTTTGGAGCCAAAAAATGGACAAAAATTTAATTTTGACATAATTTTGAGAAAATATCTCAAGCACCATAACAGCCTTCCATCACCACCATTGTAGTCCTCATTAATTCTCTTTATTTTCTTAGCTTATTTAGTCCAATGTCTCGTCAACAGGGATGACAACTGGGCAGCACAAGAAAAAAAAATATAATTATTTTGTCAATATCGCATAGAATAAAAATATATAAACATATAAGTTTATTAAAATAAATATATATTATATATAAGATTTATTTATACAAGTGAAAGATCAATTTTATAGAATATTAGGGAGGTGCTTCATTTTAGAATATTGATTTCATGAGTTGGACAGTTGAATGGCTTTCAATACGAATGGATAAAAATAGAAAACTAATTAAGAGGCTTGACTTGGCTTGGCTGGAGTCTTGACGTGTACGGCTTCACTAAAACACATCTCACCTGGACGAGATATTCGTAACGAGTCTCATCTGTCCATGTGTACCTCATCTTTTTGCGGAAATGGTTTTAGATTTAATTTAGTTGATAGAAAGTTATGGAAAGAAGTCTATCTATTTGAGAACTAATAGATGGATACCTTGTGTAATTGATTGATAATTAATTGATAAAATGGGAGAAGTAAAACTTTTCAATAAGTTTTACTTTTTATAAGAAGTTATTTATTTATCTTTTTTTAAATAAATAAGAATTTTTTTAATTTTTATTATCAGTTAAATAATTTTAAATATTTTTTAAAAAGTTTATGATGAGAATTTATTTTTTAAAAAATTCAATTTCTCACTATAATTTATTTTCTGTATGTATCAAATGATCCTTTACAATACATAATGAAAGAGTGATCGATATACTGGCTAGAAAGAAATGTATCATTCTTCTTAAAGTGACACCAGGAGTTCCCCCAAACACTTCAGTACTGGGGACTATATCCATTTATGATCTAAATACAGCCCACAATGAAGTTTTGTGGGGAACCCTAGGGGACACCTGAAAGTGTGCTTTCCTAACTTGCTCAATTTAAGTACTTCTTAGGCTGCTCTATAAGTTAATGCATCCAAACCAGCTCTGTTTATAGCATTGGTTCAGCTGTTATATGCTTAATGTAACTACTGTTTCGTTCAGTTGATAGGTATTATCAGAAAGCCGGCACAAGCTTGCTATGGTAGTGAACCTAGACGGGTTTATGGTCTAGATGAATGATAAGAAAAAGAAGGAATCTTTGTGTCAGAGCTTTGTCCAAGTTTGCTCTTTCCTCAATCTGTCGACATATTCAACTTTTCATTTTCAACTATTCCTTTGCATAATAAGCAAAATCTGGAAATCTTTCTCTTTAGAATCTGTATTCAAATGGATTGTGGTCACAATCAGGACTCAAGAATCCTATATCCCGAAGAGTAATTTTTATGAAGATGATTGATAAAATTAATTTTGTGAAGCTGTTCTTCAAATGTTGATATAGCTAGAATTAGAAATGCTCTAGATTCTTTTAATGCCCTAAAATTATTAATTAACTTATTACTATTAACTTCTTAGTAGTTACTTGTAACACATCTAGAAAAAGTAAAATGAATAAATAAAATAATTTAAGTCTAGTGGACTAGGATGAATATTTTAATTTTTTTCATTGAGACCAAAACGTAATTTTTTATTTTTATTTTTGGAGAATTTTAATGAGTATGTTGAAGTTTTTGTTGAGACCAAAATATAATTTCTCTCATTTTATTTTTCTTTTTCCCTTCTTTTTTCTTCTCTTTTCTCATGCGGCCCCTCGACTTTGTTTTATTTTTTCCGAAAAGGTCCCGTGCTATACCGAGACCCTCCCTTATGCCAATCGTCTTCTTTCTTATTTTTTCACTATTTAGCAAGCTTGTGTGTCCTTTCTTCTTCCATTCACCTCTCTAGCTTATTCCCTTCACCGACCTAGCTAACTCTTCTTTCCTCCAGCATTCTTTAGCCCAAAGGCTTGTGTGCTGGCTTTCTAACAATAATCGAACTCACTTTGAGCTACCCACATCTTCATTAGAGGTCAATAAGTCTTCTTTTAGCGTTAGAATCATGCTAGACAAAGCTTTCCTTAAGTTTTTGAGATATTTAACATAAAACTCTAACCCCCAAATGTGTTGCATGTTGAAATTTCTCATTTAATTAGCTCCAATTAATGCATCCACCGGAGAATTAAGCACAATGATGCCAATTTTTAATTAGATCCAAAGATTCAAGTAGGTGGTCTTGTCATTTAATTATTAAAATTATAATTCTAGATCTTGTAGTCCAATCTCAATGTAAAATGAGTGTATTTGATCAAGGGACTTTAAAATTTAAGTTTAAAGATTAATTTTAATTTTGGTCATATCCAAGTAGGCAGATTGACTCAAATTCTCAAGTTTGATAGCCTAGCACTTTGTGGAATTGTTATAGGTGAAAAGTTGCCTCGAAAAGAACTAGCCCCCGAGCACGACAAAGGCCAGGTTCCTCACCTTGCTAAAGGCGCCCGCAAGCTTCGCTTCGCCCTCCAATAGAAAGCAGCACAGTAAAGTCGTCTCGATATCATCTCGCAAGGCAAGTCCCATCCGTCTCGCTGCAAGGCAGCAAGACAGCAAGATGACCCTAAGGCCAGCCCGACAAGTAGTCGCTTGTCCTACTCAAATTCGCTACCTCACTACAATAGCACTGAACCCACTACAACGATTCCTATGAGGACCCCGAGCTAGGAATCCCCACTCGGGGCACCAAGCACCTCGCATGGTAAAGCAGCGCCAGGCGATAGGTGTAGATAGACGCAAGTCTACAGCTAACCAAGGAGATCTGCCCCGCAGCCTACATTCTGCAACAGCCAAGTTATAGTCTTTTACTGTTTTTTCAATTTATATCTTGATGTAACATAACTGTAGCTTATAATTAATGCATGTAACTCCTCCTTCTTCGATAAATAGGATTGCATTGTTAGAAGAGGGAGAGAGGCTAACAACTCTGTAAGCAGAAACTCTGCTAAAATCATTTCTCAATACATTAATAAAATCTCTGTCGTGGACATAAGGTCTGGTGCCACCCGAATTTGGCCGAACGACATTAAAAATACTGCGTCTCCCTTTCTTTCTTCCTCTCGGATCTACTCCTTCTACACTTCAGAAGCAGTATTGGATCCTGAACTCTTCTCCTTGGCCAGATTCCGGAACTCTCCGTACGAACCGAAATCTGACGTCAACATTTTGACGCCGTCTGTGGGGACCATCTATTCTCTGAAGTCTCTATTGCAGCCTAACAATGCCAAGAGGAAGAACTACTCAAAGCTTAACCACTCCAGCCCTCCAACTGACAGACACTTCTATTGTGGGGGCTCACCAATAGTCTACTGCTACTCTTGAAATTCTAGAGGCACAAACACCTGGCCATCCCCGTCCGGTGCTCGAAAGCATGATAAGAGAGTTAGCTGAAACCGTCAAAGTACTAGTATAGGCCCAAGTTCAGAGCACATAAAGACAAGAAAAGATCATGGTACAGCTCTAGCAGCTTCGTAAAGAGGCTCAGAAGGAAACTCATGAAGATCGTGATAGTCAGCAATTGGGGGGCTCGCAACAAGTAGAGAGCTCCACCCCTCAGTCTGAGACACGCAACAAGACAATAGAGGAAGTCCTCTGCAGGCTCGAACGGCTAGAAGAGCGTTCGCAACCTTAGAGCCATCAGCCTCGTGGCGAGGTAAACTCATTATTTTTTGTGGAGATCGAGACGCAACCTCTCTCACAGAAACTCAAAGTGCCCATGATCCCACTATACAATGGGAATAGTGACCCGAGCGACCACCTGGATGCATTTAACACCCAGATGGACCTCCAGATAGTTGACCCTTGGTGAAGTGCCATATTTTTTCAGCCACATTAGAGGGAACACCTAGGGCATGGCCCAGGCACCTCCTGGCTCGCAACATTGACAGCTGGGAAGAATGCCAAAGGAAATTCATCGATCAATATCGAGCATTAAAGAGACATCTTGTGCCTCCTTGCCATCTCACAATGATTTTTTAGTGCAAGGATGAGCCACTCGAAGACTATGTAGCTCGATTCAGGCATGAGGCCAACTCAGTAGAAAATCCTTTTAAGGAAAGCATCTTAATGGCAATCTCAACGGGACTTCGCAAAGACGAAAAATTGTACTGAAGCCTCTATAAGTCCCCGACTCTAGACCTTACCGAATTCTATGAGTGAGCTACTAAAAAACATAAGATGGGAAAAAACCTTTGAAATGAAGGAACCCAAGCATATAGCGGGCCCTAGTGGTCCCGCCGTGAACAAAAAGAGGGGCAGCGAGAGTCATGATGACCCCATTCTCCATCTCGCGAAGAAGGTGAAGTCTCAATGACCTGAAGGCCGCTTCAAAATCTATAGCATCCTGTCCGATACATAGGATAAAATTTTTATCGTGGAAAAGAACAATGAGGACTTTGGAAGGCCCAGACCGAAGAGAGCCACTGCCAAGTCCAAGGATTCAAGTAGATTCTGCGCCTACCATAATAAGGCTGGACATACCACCTTAGAATGTCGAGTACTAAAAGATGTCATCGAAGACCTCATCAGAAGAGGTCGACTATAGGATTATGTGGTGAAATCACCTGGACAATGCGCTTAGCAGGCTCAGCTAGTTGTCACCCATGAGCCTAAGCCCTCCATTAGAAGCATATTCTAATCTTGTAACACTTATCTGTTATCAATGATGATCAATTGTATTAACTACTGTATGGTGAATTAATGTAAGTTACTGATTAGCCAAACATTATCTAGACAAGGAGTTCTTTCACTTCATCATGGCAAGGATTCATCCGAGGGTTAGACAGCACATGACCTACCCCGTCGATACATCCGAAGCAAACCACACTCTGTGAAATTCACTTCTTCATTTCAAATAAATGCCCAAGGGTGAGACGGCCCCTGAGCCTACCTCGCAGTTACGAAAGCTCAAACAAAACAAAACCAAGGGTGAGATGGCCTTGAGCCTACCTCGTAACACCCGAGGGTGAGACGGCCCCTGAGCTTACCTCACGACTACGAAAACTTAAACAAAATAAAATCGAGGGTGAGGCAGCCTTGAGCCTACCTTGCAACGCCCAAGGGTGAGACGGCCCCAGAGCCTAACTTAACGATGCACTCAAAAATGGGCCACCAGCCCACTATAGTGCAAAGATGCTAAAGCAAGTCATTGCAGCTTTCGTGCAACTTACTGCCTGCAGCTCTCATATGGATGAACTCTTATGCCTCAAATGATATCTCTCAGTTGCAACTCGCATGTGACCCCACTCTCACTCGCAACAGATTAAGTGACCAAGAAGATAAAATATAGCCGATTGGCCAAAAGAGCATTCCATTAATTATTAGAAGTTTACATATAATAATGCATGAAGCATTTGGTACAACATTCAAAGAAAGAAGAGCTTGTACAACAAAAAGACCTCATCTAACGAGGCAAAATTACACCAGAAGAAGAAATGTAGAAACAAAGGAAAAAGACTGGGAAGCCTGGCACTACCATTCCTACAAAAAGCAACAAAAAGCCAGCTACTAGTCAGTGAGCTCACGCCTGCAGGAAGGATAGCAATCTCCAGCTGCTCCCACTTTTTTTCCTCCAGCGTGTCCACCTGAGTCAGACCCAGAGTAATTCAAAAAGTTGTAAAGCGCCGGCTGGCCAGGCAATAGCACCACAAGCAACACTGAGGAAAATAACCCAAGATCTGCATAAGACTCCCCAAGAGCCCACCAAATGGATCCTGCGATGAGGCCACGTGCAACAGGCTATCCATGCCTCCCGGCATTCTACAACAGGCCATCCATGTCTCAATGAGCTTCGTCAGAAGCCAAGGCACCAAAATGCAGGGGGCTCATCAATCTCCTCCATTAAACCTCTCTAAGACGAAAGAGAGAATGCCCCAGACTATAAAAAGACCCGCCCGACCCTTCAAGAATCCAGAGAATATCTAATTCGATCTTCATCCAACAATCCGAAATGAGTGACGACGCCACGCCAATGGCCAAAAATGGCAAACGGAAGAAAGCATGGCCTAAAGCAGAATGGAAAGATATCTGATATAACACTTCGGTCAAGGGAGGACACTAGCTGAAGATACGAATCAAGCCTCGGAAAACTTACAACTCTTAGTCCGCAAAGTAAACCGAGAGTTAGGGGGCTTATGTTATAGGCAAAAAGTGGCCTAAAAAAGAACGAGCCCTTGAACACGACAAAGGCCAGGTCCCTCACCTCGCCAAAGGTGCCCAGCAAGCTTTGCTTTGCCCTCAATCAGAAAGTGGCATAGTGAAGTCATCCTAATATCACCTCACAAGGTAAGTCCTATCCCACTCGCTGCGAGGCAACGAGATAGCGAGATGACCCTAAGGCCAGCCCGGCAAGTAGCCACTTATCCTGCTCGAATTCGCTACCTTGCTACAGCAGCACTAAACCCGCTACAGTAGTTCCCATGTGACCCCAAGCCAAGAATACCCACTCGGGTGCCAAGCACCTCGCATGGTAAAGCAGCGCCAGGTGATAGGTGCAGACAGACGCAAGTCTATGGCTAACCAAGGAGACCTGCCCCGCAGCCTACATTCTGCAACAACTAAGTTGTAGTATTTTACTGTTTTTTCAATTTATATCTTGATATAACATAATTGTGGCTTATAATTAATACATGTAACTCCTCCTTCTTCTATAAATAGGATTGCATTGTTAGAAGAGGGAGAGAGGCCAACAACTCTGTAAGCAGAAACTCTGCTAAAATCATTTCTCAATACATTAATAAAATCTCTGCTGTAGACATAGGGTCCGGTGCTGCCCGGATTTGGCCAAACCACATTAAAAACACTGCGTCTCCTTTTCCTTCTTCCTCTCGAACCGACTCCTTCTACACTTCAGAAGCAGCATTAAATCCTGAACTCCTCTCGTTGGTCGAATTTTGGGACTCTCCATACGAACCGAAATCCGATGTCGACCGGAACCTTTTTGTGGCATTGACCATTTCTTTTGGAAAAAAAAATTGATCGTTTAAGGAGCCCCTAAGGTGAATAGATAATTCTACTCTTTTGTAAATCTCTATTTGCAAAACAAAACAATTTTTATTATCTGGAGCATTACATTTCTGAGTAAGCTAAGTATTGATATTAGCTTGACTCAGAATTTTTATTATATGTTACATAGATTTGAAAATGATTTACCGTAGTGTATTTGATTTCATTTTACCATGATATTGAATTTTTGATATTACTGAATTTTATACTACCTGGAATGATTGACCATAATTTTTGAATATTGATATCATGAACTGATTAGAACTGTTTATTTTTTTTGGATATATCTGGTAGTGTAATGCTTTTTTATTTATTACTTGTTTTTGAACTCTTGAATCCATTGGAAATTCCTTGAAAAACACTCAAGTGCACTTGTGATTAGAATATCTGTTAGGAGAATAAGGGAAGAATATCTAACAAAAGCATAAGGTGTATAATGACAATATTTGCTAGGTACGATTAACTTTAGAAATTATCCTTTGGATTTCAATTACATTTCGAAATTCCAAAATTCTTTTGTTACTTGAGTATTTGTACATTTCAAATGATTCTAGTGATTTTTCTTGTGTTATTATCTTGATGAATATTTCCCATTATGTTATACTCTGCTTCAAATTTTAATTTGTTGATCACTATATTTGTTGATATGACTTTTTTGACAATTAAAGCATCTAACTTTATTTTAGATTATTTCTACTAAACTGTTAAGTTTATCTTCACAAATGCGTGTTTCACTACTTAGATTTTTGAATTTAAATTGCAACTGAGTTTCGATTTTTTTTTGAGGAATTATCTCCTCATTGAATTTTTGTAAAACTTATCTTATTTTCTTCCCTATTTTTTAGAGCTTAAAGTTAACCCCACCATCCACCCTCACCCATCCGATTCGGGATCTATTCCTTAACTGAGTAGATTATTTCCTGTGGAGCTTAAGATATATAAATGGTGTAAATGTTGGCAGTTGGCATAGTTGTGATATGCATATATTTTGTCTGAATGTTGCCCAATAGGTTATAGACTTGTGCTATTTGGGGAGTCATGATTTTTTATGTTTAAGTTGTGTATAGGGCGTATAGCCCTTGTTTGTTGTATAGGCCTTGTGCTTGAAAGTTCAAAAAATAGAAAAAACTCTGTCAGATTATCAGTAAAAATTAAATAGAAATATCTAATTTATGTATCGATTTGATAGTGGTTTTGATAAAGTTATGTTGGATTAGAAAAATTCTGCGTTATTAGGCTTGTAGAGGGTTTCCTAATAATGACATTCTACACCGGTCACGTGCTGTGGATTGGGGCATGACATTACTAATTAGAGCCATGACCCACAAATCTATTATTCAAAATATTAATTTAATTCATTTTTTAAATAACGATTGCAGTCACAATTATAATTGTATAATATTTTTTATTATTACAGATATGATAAAAGTTTAAATGTAGGATGTAGGTGCTTTGATGTTTGCACAAATCTTGTGAACTACATAACTAGAGCAGAAGCATAATTGTGATGATTAGCTGCAACATAACAGTGTTGCAACTACAATATTGTGGCTACAACAGATGTTCTCATTCACAATTTAGAATGATGACTTCAACTTATTAATAAAGTTGACGTCTTTGAAGATTTGGCCTTAATTTACGTAAGTGTCTTGTTAATTTGAAAAAGATTGAAGGGGATGGATCAATATATCTTATACAGAAAAGCTGAGGAAAAATCATGGCCAGCCACCTCAACATTATTCTCTTTTTGCCATCTTTCCCATGATCCTGACCATATTCAACTTGGACACAAAAAAAAATTCCTGAATGGCTTAGGGCTTTCCAATGGTCCAAGCCAAGGCCGGTCCTTTCTTTCTGGTTTTAACCAGGGAATCTCTTTGTTTATGAACATGGAGATTTTGATATAAATATTTGTATTTTGCTGTGCAATTCTTCACCAACATAAAACAAATAACAAAGATGAAGTTTTCACAGAGCAAGGTCAGTTGTCGGATGTCCCCTGGAGTTCCCCACAACGCTTCTAGGGGTTGGTTCTTCTAGCAATCTAGGACTTGATTGTGAATTATGATGATCATGAGGTCTTTTAGTCTGTCTAGGGTTGGTTTTTGTGCTAACCTAGTGAAGTGTTTGGGGGAACTCTTGGTGCCATCTGACAAACATAGAAAGGCCAGCCAGAGTTTGGTGAGTAATTAATGTTTTCAGTCTTGGTTTTAACTTTTGGTTCATTGATTCTTTAAATTTCTGGTCTAGCACTTACTATAGTTTTATGGTCTCAAGCAATATAATATCTAACTTCTGCCTCACGTGCTTGTTTTTGCAATTAACCCTTTCAACTTAGTAGTATTTTCAGATTTTATTTTTCATCCACATTAAACCGAATTATATTATTGATCTTTCGTCATATATATTGTTCAATTTGTTAATATCATTGGTTTTTTTAGTCTTCCCAACTTAGCTCCTGGATAGAAGAGCTCATATATATTTTCAGTATAATTCATTAGATTTGGCCCTTTTTTAACCTCATTTCCTTGATTCATATAGAGGTCCAATGTAAAAATTGCTATATAACATGTAAATCTTTTGTGAATTATATTTTTTCACTCCACGTCCTCAAGTGCAGTTCACTTACAGTTGTCGTTTACGTGGTTAAAAATTCACAACTATTGCATTCACAATTCATATTTTAACTTTTGCAATACCTGAAATTGAGGACAGAACAGTTTTAGTAGGTTTTAAAAATTTGGTGGTTGTTGTCTTTGCACAATTGGATTGGGTGTAGGAATCTGTTGGCTTGCTTCATGCAATGTAGTGTTGGGTTATCCCCTTTGTGGAAGTACTTGGTATTGATTTATAAATACAAGGATAAGCCTTATCTCTTGAATTAGTCTTTGCCGTCGAGAAGATTCAAATTATATCCCAAAACTGGTGTATTAGAATCCAGTTATAATAACTTTGCCCAATAGTTCACCGGTGCCTTGATATGTGAGGGGGGAGATTGCTGGGTTATACCACATCAATTGTGGAAGAGGTTGGGTGTTGGTTTATAAATGCGAGGGAAAGTCTTACCTCTTGAGCCATGGGAGAGTAGATTGATGCAAGCCTATGACCCAATGCGTGAGGGGGAGATTGTCGGATTATCCTACTTCGATTGTAGGGGTTGATGTAAACATGGCCACTCGTTAGTAATAAGCCTAAAGACAACATGATAGATTTCAAATGTGTTATGTCCCAACTAGCGCAATCAATCAGTGTAGGAAGGTATCCGGTGGAAACTTTCTGTAAGCCTTCCATACATTTTCTCAATGCACACTTTTAACTAAACCTTTAAAATGCAGTAATTGAAAATTTTCTTGGAAATATGTATATATATATATTTTTCAAATAGAAAAGATTTTAACAAAAATCTGACAATTTCCTTTGTTTTTCGGATGTTTACTAGGGTCACATGGCCTTGATAAAACTAGTTCTTTTTTTTTTCCAACAATAGAACTTTTTACATGATAACAAATATCGGACACTACCATAATACAGAAAAATGAAGTGACTCAAATTTATGCACAGATACACCCATGAAACCCTTCTACTACCAAAATATTCCTTTAGGATTTATGTTTGAGATATCTGCCAAAGCGATCCGTACGATCAAATGTAATCTACATTAATCTAAAACATTTTAAAACAAAGACACAGTGAGTTTAAAAAAAAAAAAAACTTAGTAAGTAAATCAATCACTACTATCATATATAACTCCAGATACTCTTTTTCCTATATATACTATGGAGATAAATTTAAGACAATCCTGAAACTAACATTCATACCATACCAACGCATGATCTTATCCCAAGGGACCCGAACTAAGTATTTGGTTCTTCATCACAAGGAGACAAGATTAAACATAAAGAATAGGGAAACAAAATGAGTCCACTACCTTGCTTGCTTGTCTACCTGTCATAACCATTCTACAACCACCCTAACATCTCATTCGGCCTCCCTATTTTTTTTCTATATAAGGGTAATTTTTAACCAATTCATATCACAATTAGATAGACATTAACAAGTCTCTCCTATACCTAAGAGCAATCTTAGGAAATCCAAGTCAAACAACTAAGATCAAATAAACAATTTTAATGCTAACAATGAGACACATATATATTGGTTTCAAAGGACACTCATATCACAACAAAACAACATATAATGTTAATTTGAAATTGATTCTTAGACCAACTCCTTTGGGCAACTTACCACTTGTAACTGTTTTTCTTTTCAATTCAATCTCAATTCTCTATTTTCCTTATCTCTCCAACAGTTTTCTCACCTTATCTCTAGCTCCAACAGTTCAATGATCATTTTCATTCAATATTCAAATGCATGTGATGGGTTTGTCCAAAGAAATTGCTCAAGAATTCAACTTCCAACACAATTGTGAAACATAATTCCATTTTTGCCAACTTATAATTTTGAACACTCAACCGCATCCTAAACTAACCCAAAGCACTAGTAAATACACCTTTGCTGCACTTTAATTAGCAATCCAATAATTCATCCCATAAAAAAAAAACAAACAAACAAACCCAAATTAAGGAAAAACTCAATTCATTTGAGGTAATAGTTCATATCCATAACTATCTATACATAGTCTCACATCACACAAGCTCTAAGTTACAAGATAACACAATTCTCGCTCCATGAGTAAGCACAATACGCTAGCACATAATAAAAGAACAGCAATTTGGATGAATTAAGTTTTGTTTGTAATTTCTTCTGCACCATAGAGAACCCTCTTCAAATTCTATCATTCCACAAACAAAAAAAATTAGAATTTCCGCCAAAATTTTGGGTTAGGGTTTCACATTAATCATCTAAGAAATTTAGTAGAAAACCCCGACACAGCATCAATTCGCTACCTACTTGAACTCACCTTCTCTCGAAAGGAAAGTGAACTACTTGAAATGAACTAAAACGGTCTCATGCTCACTGGGGAAATGGAGGGCGGAACCCAAGCAGTTGTTGCACTGCTGGTTCTGGCGAATCCTGCCACTGGCTGAGCTTGAGGTGTTGCTACAAATGGTGGCCGATGGAAGCTAGGCGCGACAGCTTGTGGTAGAAGACGACAGCGAATCCTCTGATGGGCGTTGCTCAAAAACTAGACAGACAGCACGGTGGTGAGTTGATGGCATGGCGGTCGCGAGTTCACCAGAAGAGAAAGGAGGAGAAGTGGTTCAATCTGGTTGAACCGAAACCTAAAGGTTCGGCTTCTCCAAAACTCTGCTGTTCAGTTGAGCTAGCAGGGCACCCAACTGCGTTTGGAGTTCGTGATAGCACCAGCTGCAACATGAAACAGCCAACAAGAATTCCGACGAGGAGGAACCATGATCATTTGAGCTTCCAGTTAGAACTTCTGGTTTGCTGTTGGGTCGTTGACGGTTGAACCAAAAGGGAGACCACATGGCTGCTGGGCTGCTTGGGGCTAGTAGACGTTGCTAGTTGGCGGTGTATGGGTCAGCAACTGATTGATTGAAGGTCGCTAATCTGGGCGGCAAGGCCCGATGTTGAGCGATTCACCGGAAGGGAGCGGAAAGCCGGGGTTTCAGCTTAAGATAACAAAATAGAGGTGTGTGAGCGTTTTTAAGCCCATAAAGCACATTAAGGAAAGGGTCTGGTGGTGTGAATTCAAAGCGTAAATATTTTATTTTATGCTATTATCTTTTTTTTATCCTCTATTGAAAATCTAAGGTATATTCCATATATTTTAAATAATTACAGAAAATAATGATATGATTTTAAGTATGCTTTTATAAATATACAGTAATATACTAAATCAACACTAAATAGTGTACATTAGGTGATCAACATAATTCAAATGGTAGTTTATTTAATTGTTGAAATCATTAATACTTTAAGAATTTATACAAGAAAATAAAATTTCTTTTTATCTGTTTATTTCTCTTTATATATATATACATATATATATGATATTAGTAAAATAATTGAGAGTAAATTCAAAATAATTGAAGCATACATTATTAAATTATAAACTATCAAATCAAATTATTTGCTAACACCTCTTCAAGATACGTTCTATAGATCTTGCGCTTATAAGTTTTAAATATTCATAATTTATAAATAAGTATTTTATAATGGATGCTAACAATAGATTTTAGGCATTAGAAAATGGATATTTAGGGGGGCAATGCAACCTAGATGTTTCTTTAAAAAAGAATAGAACAAGATTAGTTGTTAATGCATATTTACACAACACAAGCAATTTTATTGAAGGAAATTCTTGAAGACATTGGTTAGAAACAATGACAAGAACTTGTCATTATTCATTGTGATATATAGCAAATTAGCAAAACTTATGGCAAAAAATCCTATGTTTCATAGCAAAACAAAGCACATTATTATCAATCATCACTTGCTCCATGATAGTTACGTACTTAAGATTCATATATGAATGGGGACAATATTTTATATATTAATATAAGTATTCTCATAATAGTATAATATACACGTGTGTGCGTATATATATATATATATATATATATGGAAATTACTATAATTTAATTATAAGAAAATTTACCTCCAATAATAACATATATAATCAAGATAAAAAAAAAATAAAAGAAAACTAAATAGTTAATTACTATGTTATCTGAAGAATGCAGAAGTATGTAACATTCTTTTTGTGTATCATTAAAACGAATGGTTTCAGATTTAAAATTAAGCAATTCTAAATATAAGTATTTATTTGAACTATTTTCAAACAAATTTTTGTTAGATTTTCCAAAAAAAGTATTAAATTTTGAAAAAAAAGAAACTTATTTAATTTAGTTATTCTTGAAATTATTATTCAAACTAAGTCGGTTGTTTTATGTTATGAGTATCATTTCGAAAGAATATTAAGATACAGTTGTCGAAGTATTTAATCCTTTTTAATTAAATAAGTAGCAATTAAAATCTATAAAAAAAGTATCTTACATGATTTGAATTAATGCAATTTGAATACATTTTATTAGAATATTTTTGCTATTAATTTTTAACTTATTATTGCTTAAAATATTTATTATATTAGATAGAAAAATAAAATGTTAACATAAGTAAATATATCTAATCAACCCTACATATGAAGGAAACTAAGTGAAAGAACAGTATTTATGTCTATTATATTATTATTCACACTTCAATGTGGCCCAATTTTTCAGTTTATTAATTTAATAAATTTGAAAAACTTCTTGGAACTGTCATATGCCTATAACCTGGTTGCAAAACTTGTGTGAAATTTACTAATATGTATACAACTGAAAATCACTTTAATCTTAGGCAACCTTAAAATCAAAGTGGCATTTGATATTTTCTTTCCGTAGTCTTTATCTTTCCAGCATTCTAGATTTAAATTCAAAATATTACTTATATTATGCGATTTATCATTTTTAATATCCCAAAGAAAATTATTTTAGATTGAGTTGGGTAGAATTAAGGAGGTGTGTTTGGAGAGTATCTAAATTCTCTCAATTTTTTGTTTGTTAAATTTCTATAATTTCAGAGAGATAAAGAAATAATTTTTAATTTTAAAACCTTCAATATTTTCTTATTAGAACATATAATTTTAATTAAAAGATTTATATATATTGTTGTGAGTGTTTTTGGAACTACGCAAATGGGCTAGCAAAGTAAGTCTAGATGGAGGAGGCCTAGCTTGCCTAGAAGCCGAGCTTGCTGAGCACAGACACAAGGTCACCAGCCGCAACTTTGGAGCAAAGGATCATGCCAAGGGTGTAGGGCTAAGTCATTATGAGCTCCAGCTCACTGGTCGAAGCTAGCTGTCTCAACTATCTCCCAAAAACTTATCGGAGAAACCTGAGAACGAGACCCACTTACATGGCTAACTGACAGATCAGCCCCTGGCAACCAACAACAAATTATCTAGCATTTATTGTCCGATATGATTGAAAAAATAAATTTGCAACTTATCAAATTACATTTGTAACCTCCTCTATCTCTATAAATAGGGGAAAAATCATTGTAAGGGGGGAGAGCAATTAGATATATGCAGAAACTCCACTGGAAAAATAGGAACTCCAAAAACAAACCCTTGTATTCTACAATTGTTACTAATAAATAAAATCTATTGTGGACGTAAGTAGGGATCAATATTGTTTGGTTTTAGTCAAATCATATTAAAACTCTTGGTGTCTACCCCTTGTTCTTCCCCTTCTTTCTTTGCTTTCTGTATCTGCCTCCTGCCTGCAAAATCGGAACAGAGTTTGGGATTTCAAGAACCGTTCTGGTTGACTGGATTTGGGTCTACCAAATTTCACCGTCAACATATATATTTTTATTTTAAATTTATGTCTTCAATTTTTTTTAAAAAAAAATTGAGAGATTCATGTTCTTTTGTAAGATATGATTAATATTTTAAAACCATTAATACAAATAAATGAAAATGAAAGACCTTAATATTAAATAAGAATGTGTGGTTTTTTTTTATGTTCATTCGATTTTGATTGTTGCATTGCTTTGTTTTGACGAGTCTTTGCCCTTCAAGACAAATTTTTTTTAGCATCCTCACTGCTTTTGGCCCCTGTTTTCACCGAGTCACTTTCAAAAAGTTGAACATAACTTTAGTGAGTCTTTCTCTCTCTCTCTCTCTCTCTCTCTCTCTCTCTCTCTCTCTCTCTCTCTCTCTTAAAAACCAAGAATTAATTTTTGGTGGAACAAAAAGTTTAGTTTTTAAATTTAACAAATTTAAGGTATTTAGTAATTTTGTTTTAATATATATACAAAGATTGAATCTTTAAATTAACGGTGAATAAGATTTTGGCATATAATCTAAAATATAATATGCTCTAATTTTTACTTCTAGCATCAAAGAATCACACTATATAATAATGTGACTTGCTATTTTTTATTTATAACTTTCTTTACCGTTCATATAATACAATTTATTAAAATGATCCTCACTTATTTCAAAACGGATAAATTAGCATAATTCAAATTAAATCATTGCATGCAATTTCAAAAGAGAAGAGATTAAAAGTAGCATTTTTTACTACACGTTTGTAGTTAATATTTTCAGACACACTTTAATTAATATGAAAAACTTGTAATTTTTAAGATTTTTTTTTTTTGCAATTTTTTCATAAAATATTATAATTTCATACGGATTTTTCGTTACCAAAAATGAACAAAAACATTTCGAACCCAATTGACTGAATTGTAAGAATAAATTAATAAAATTCATCACTTTTATGAAAAATTATTTTTTTATTAGAAAGAAGTTGCAAAAAAATTCAAAAATAAAAGCACACACATTCTTCATTATGCTCAGTTTTTTAACCCCACTAAAGCAAATCTCTGATTATACGCCAAAACGAAAATCATGACAAAACAAAAACCGTAATAAATTGAATTTAAAAACCATAATAAATTGAATTTTGTTTGAATTAATGCTATTTGTACTTTCCTATATTCATTCTCTCCTTATTCATTATTTCATATTAAGAAAATTTTGTTGATTCAATTTTTTTATAAAAAAAATTTCTTTTGTGATATGAAAAAAAGAATGACAGAAGAATGGATACAAGATAATATAAATAACATTAGATACACATTCAAATCCGACTGAATATACGCAACTTAGAAAGGACATGTGCACAATTCGATGCGAGTGTGAATTCAGCATTTTTCTAATGATATGGAAAATTTGAAGGACTTCAATCCCAAATCCCCAGTCCAAATCCAAAGATGATCAAATGTCATCTGGGGTTCCCCCAAACACTTCATAGGGAAAAGAGAATATCCCTCCCATTGAAGTGCTAAGGGGAACACTAGGTGACACTTGAGATTAAGCTCTTACTTTGCTTCCTTAATCAGCCCAACTATTTATAATACAGGATTCCTTCTCTGTTCTTGTTGAAGTGGATCTGGGTGTTGCTTTTGCTCGTGGAATAGTGCATTCAAAACTGGTGTAACTGATGAAGAAAGTGAACCTGGACGCGAGATTGGTGTATGGGGGAAGTGAGAGTATATTTGTGAGGACAGCCGATGTCGAGTGGCCACATGCTATTCTGCCATGCTTTCACTATGTTGTCTGCCCAATGCTAACCTTTTCAGCTTTTCACAGTGCATACAGACAACTAATGCCTGGAATCTAAAGTTTGTGAAATTGTGTGAACGCAACTTTGAAATCACAAAAAGGATCTCCCATGTGATTCAGATGCAACTACAATGTATTTTTTTTTTTTTTTTTTAAAGCTAAGTAGACAAATCTCTCACCATTAACTATTATTTTTCATTTGAATTCTAGGTGTCACTCACAAATCGTTGTCATTGCTTAAGACGAAATATACTTGCATTATTAGTGTTTAATCAAATTGCATTCCTACTTCTCAATTTTTATAAATATATACTTTCCATTATTCATATGTTTTAAAAGTATGTCTATCTCTTTTATCATAAAATTATAAAAAAAGTGAATGTAACATTTTCTTATGTTGCATTTAAAATTTTTACATTTCTTATACATTTAACCATTTCAAATTAAAATTTTTAATTCTGACACAAGTATTTAATCATTTATACTTCAACTCTTGTTGATGGCGAAATCTGATTTTGCCAAATTCCTATCAACTGAGATTAGTTCTTGAACCCTAAACCGCTTTTTGTTTAACGAAAAGAGAGACGAAGAAGATAATGGAGACAATGAAGAGGAAGAATGGCAACAACATGTAATATTTTTAACATGGTTCAATTAAAACCAGGTAATACTGGTCCTTACGTCTATGGTAACTTTTATTAATCTGAAGAAAATTCTACAGAGTTTCAATATAGCTATTTCAGTTTATCTTACAAGGATCCTCCCCCTCCTATATAGAAGCTGCGAGGTTACAAATGTAATTTTGTATATTGTAAATAAATTACATTAAATATTAAATATACAAGACAACTTAAACTTCTACAAATCGGCTTCTGCAGGTAACTTTCTGTGGGTGGATCCCTTGTCTGTGAGTTGACATAAGCTTGTCTGGTGTTTTGTCTCATTGAACCTTTTGGCTGGGCAATGTACCTCACCTCATGAGCCGAAACCCTTGGCTCGAGGTCACTACTAGCCTTCATTGAGCAAGATCCGATTTACTTATAGTGAAATGAACTCACACAGGATCAATTATTGAGTAT
The DNA here is from genome assembly GCA_026873985.1 of Saraca asoca. Classification (NCBI taxonomy): domain Eukaryota; kingdom Viridiplantae; phylum Streptophyta; class Magnoliopsida; order Fabales; family Fabaceae; genus Saraca; species Saraca asoca. Next base: position 58,177 of record JANHAO010000052.1, read on the forward strand.
GTGAGCCGGGACTTAGCATCCTCATCCTTAGCGAGCCAGACTCCTTTTGCTTGGACATAGCTTCTACTAAGCCTTTACCGGTTTGCTCTACGAGACCAGATTTTACCCATAACATAAGCCCCCCAACTCTTGGTTCGCTTTGTGGACAAGGAGTTGTAAAAATCTTCATGGTTTGTAGTGCAGTCAAAGTCTTTGCTTTGTTGTGTTATCATTTCAGACTTCAACTCTTTCATTTCACTTGCTTTAGGCCATACCTTTTACTGTGCGTAATTTATGACCATTGGCGTGGCAGCCTTGTTTCCTCTGGATTATTCGATCTGGAATGGCCAATTATCCTTTGGGTCCTTCACTAAACCCAAGCTAGTTTATAAAGCCTGAGCAGCTCTTCTTGCTTCTTTGTGGAATGGCCTAATAGATGGTTTAGTTAAGCCCCCCATGTTTCTGATAGTTCTGCTTCTGAGGAAGCATTTTGAGGCATGCATGGTCAGCTGCAGTATATTAGGAGGCATGAATGGCCTGCTGCATGTGACTTTCAGACATAATTTTTCTTGTTAGCTGCTAAGGAGTCTTGTGTAGATCTTAGATTATTTCCTCACAATTCTTCTGTGAGATTCAACCTTGCCAACCAGACTCCTGAGTGCTTTTTGGATTGCTTTGGACGTGAGTTAGGAAAGGAGCCGCTAGCTGAGGAGGGCTATAAGAAGAAGAAGATTGAGGAGCATGTTAGTTGTGCCCTAGGGCTAATTTGATTGAGCTCTATTGTATCTATAACTATACATTCTGTTGATTTGATAATAAAAGGTTGTATATTCAT